>JACYXH010000802.1:5424511-5454511 GCA_026745465.1 Lota lota
ATGCTTTTATTTTAATATTTTATTTAAGCAAAAAAAATGGTATATAATACTTGTAGATTTGACCCTTTTGTGTGCTACTGTGATCCTATAGCTGGTTTCAGGTTTTCTTTCTGAATCCAAGGCCTGCATCGAAGACACATGCACGGATCAATCATTCTGGTCTTAGGCTGCCGAGTTGTGCAGTGACTCAGCTTCTTTCTTTTGAAGGCCCTTTTACTTCAGTTGGCTGAAGCCATGCAGATGCAACCAAATGCTGGCTGGAATGAAACAGTTGAATATATGTTCATTTGACATGATGTATACATAGCATGTGGGGTTATCGGTTTCAAATGGGCTACTCAATGGTTATAAATAATTGAGGCTCTTCCTCAAGGAGAGGGAGGAGAGCTGGTATCAGTTAGGCAGGACGGTGCTTTTGGAGAAGAGAGACATTGCACAGCAGATAAACTTTAAACCCACAAAATAGAGTCCTTGGTTAACCTTCGTAACCCATAAACAGACTGCCGTCCCTTCCAGGGACCTCTGAGCTCTAAATGCCAGCCCCATAGCCGGCAAGACGTGAACTCCCTTCACTATAGGTTTTGAAATCCAGAGATTCATTGTTTAGGAAGTTCCTGACAACGGATCAATCCCACAAGGTTTCATCCCGCTGTGGTGTTGTCTGCTTTGAGAGTCCTCATCCAGCCCAGTCTGTGGGTCTCCAGAGCCTCCATAAATAGTTGTTATTGGCAGGCCTTTAGACTGCGTGTCAATGGTGAGAACTATCACTCAAGCTGTCTAGATATATTGGTCAGTGGTGTGTAAACCTGCCCCCCCCCCCCCCCCCCCCCCCCCCCCCCCAGGATCCACACCAGTCCATCCATGCCTTGTCATGGGATGTCTCACTCGGAAAGTTCCACGCAGAGAATATATAGCGTGGACCACAGCCCAACCAACCGCAATGGATGTCATTGAACTGATGTGCTAGATTTTTGTTTTTTAATTGCCTGTTCAATTTAAAAATACCATATCTGTATCATTTTGAATTATCTTCATTGCCATGCATGTTAAAAATATCATAGGTTTCCCTTCATAGAACGGTCAATCAAAGCTTTCCACGGGTGGTTTGGCCAATGGGCCTCCATAAATCACGCCAAAGAGCTTAGGAGACTATTCCAAAGTGCGTATTTGAAAGTCAAAGTTGATTTATGACTCGATTTCGGCAAGTTTTCTTCTGTCCCATGGAGTCATTTTCCACAAGTATGTAACACTAATTACAGCAATTGGCGCTTGGCTAATTCGATTGCCACACCATATATACCGATCCTGACAAACTTTGTTACAGACTGGGATTCACCAATAGTGACAATGTGTTGATGGTTGGTTTGTATGTTGCTGGTCTGCCGGAATGGCTTGACTGATTTCTACAATGACTAAATATAACTGAATAATATTAAAAGAACCTCCAAACATTCCTTCCTGCCAGTGTCCAGGACAAATGCAGCCTGTATTCTATTTTGAGGTCAGTTGAATCCGTTCTAAACTCTTTGCTGGTGACATCACAGGTTTAAAAGACGACACTTTACAGTAAAGGTAGAGGAGAAGAGAATAGAGTGTGAGGGGACTGGAAATCACTGGCTTTCAAGGTTTTGTCTGGCAGAAAAGTGTGCAGGGACCTCCAGTTAACCTTGCACAGATGCACCTGCAGTCATTCATCTAACATTCATGAACACACACACACACACACACACACACACACACACACACACACACACACACACACACACACACACTGTGACATGCATATTTCAAAACAGAAATAGGGCTAGGACATCAGAATGCATCATGGGGTTTCATGTTGACGATTCTCCGCCATTGTGTGATGCCTCGAGAGTGTTATAGTACTGTAAAATCCTAAATCAACGTAAATATACCGTAACCTAGGCTAAATCAGACTTAGTTTTGTCACGTCTCGCATGAGAAACAACGTCTCCCCCATAATGACTAATAATGTCATGATTAATTACTAAACAATGACCAAAACACAATTACTACCAATAACATTCCTATGCTCCTATACTTCCGAAATGGAGGCGGTCTGTTGTATTTTACACCTGCTGCTTTGCAGTCTCCTCCTGGTGATGCAGGCAAACTGGGAGAGGGGGCTGGAGTTTCTGGGTGCAGGGTTTTGCCCTTGCTCTTAGGCCCGGTCTCCAATAAAACTTGCTCTTCATCACAGGTGCCATAGTCATGCCACATTTGGGGCTCTGTTTGCCTTTTGAGGCTTTGAAGGTTTTGGGAGGCCCAGGCAGCTGCTTTAAGCATAAACAGTGCAGATCCTAACGTACCCAACAAGTTTGAGCATGGGAACATTTAAGCTCCTTGTCAAAATACTCAAAATCTCAGTTGAACCCATTCTAAGTGAGGGAGAGTGGTCAGGGTGATATAAATCCCCCTCTCCCTCCGTTATCTATCTCTATGGGCTCAGGACTCATCAGTATGTTTTGCTCAATCACTGAACATCACTGACACTCCTTCTATCCCTCCCTCCTGGTGAAGGGTGTTGCCCCTTCAACCATGCAACTTGTGTGTCTGTGTGGACACACAGACACACACACAGACACACATACACACACAAACAATGTAACCCATCCAGCCACATCCTTTATCACACACCCGCACCAACATCCATTCTCTCTTTCTCTCCCCCCGCTCCCACCCCTCCCCCACACATTGTCTGTTAAGCGAGCCTCAGGAAAGTTGGACCGCATGTAAACGCTTGAACGGCATCTGGACCTACCCCCCGCCCCCCTTATTCCCTTCCGCCCTCCCTCCTGTTCTCCTCCGCTGGCACAGATGTTGGAAAATTTCTGTGGGTTACTTACAACCCCCCCCCCCCCACCACCACCACCACCACCACCACCACCACCACCACCTCCTCCAACGGCTTTCTTTGCTTCGTCTTCGCCTGCATCCACCCACTTCAAATCTCTTTTCGGACAGTCTGTGTGACTTTGTCCCCCCCGCTGCCCTACCAGCACCACCAGCACCACCACCTCTCCCCTCTCGGCCCTCAACACCCCTGTCTAATATGTCTGCCGCCATCTATTTCTAGCCTTTTTACTGCTTGTTACTTCCCTAGGGTGTGGCCGTGTTTTGGTAGCTCCCTGTGCCCTGGTGGCGCTCTTTCTGTCTCCCTTTCTTCCTTCTCTTCCTCCCTCTGTATGTGTGTGTGTGTCTCTCTCTCTCGCCCTCCATCCCTCTCTCTCTCCTTAAACTGTATCATTGCGGTTTGGCTGCTACTCTGTAAGCCCTGAGCCCTGCTTATTTGGCTCACCTCCTCCCCTCACCTCTGACTACACACACACACACACACACACACAGCTCTTCCCTGCCTCAAGTTGTTCTACTTTCTATGGGGTGCTGGAATCGGAGTACATTTTGGCCTCCCAAGCGACACCCGAACAGGCCTCCGTCCTCCTCTGTCTCCGTCCTTCCACCGTGGAGACCAGAAATGTTTCCGTAGTTGCCATATAGGCATGGTTGCAAGGATAACATAGCTAGTGTTGTAGCCAGCCAGACAGCCACTGGACCTGGAGTACTTTGACGGCCAACCCCCTCCACCTCCTCCTCCACCACCCTCGGCAACTCTAAAGCTCGTTACCATGGTGATCAAAGCGGGCCTGCCATCAGGAATTTCATCGTACCTACACTCTGCGAGAGAGTTGTGCTGCTACCCCTCAAGATACTTCTGACTTTATCCAGCTCCTGGATGTTATGGGATTGTTGTTGTGAAAACATCAAATAAACTATACAGACTAAGCTTATTTCATTTCCAAATGTAGATCAGCTAAACCTTCAGGCCAATGCTCTGCAAGTTGCATTCAGTCTAAGCAACTCAACTGAAAGTTTTAGCCAATTAGTTTAGCTTTTCTTTTCTTTCAGTCTTTCATTTTTTCTTTTTTTACTAAGAGCAGAAGACAGATTGGTGCAGCCTGTATCGAGGGGAAATTGAGACGGTCTCAATCACGGGAAAGTACACTTCATTCTGCGTGTGTTTAAAGCTTTTAAACCCTCTGGCATCCAGTCAGGCACTGTGCTGTCCTAATGGAGAAACTCTTCCTCATGTAGCACAGCGACGGCGAGCCAAATATGACAACTGTGTCGAGTTAATCGCAAATTCACAGACACCGCTCTGCAAAGCAACACGCTGAAGGTTGACAACAACAACAACACAAAGGGGATGGGGGGTTCAGAGTCCTCATCCCGACTTCAGTCACGACTGCTGGGCCGGAGAAGGAGAACACAGAGATGGGAGGAGACATCCAGACAGGACAATGAAAAATGAGGCGCTCCTTTTGCGGTTTCCTTTTCCAGCTGGCATTCACAGGAGAGTGAATCAGCACAACAGAATCACAATGGAACCCAAGACCTTTATTTATTTCTTCTTTCTTTATTTTTTGTTCTGGCTCAGGAAATAAAGAAAACGCCTTGGTTAAACGGACCACCTCTCTCTCTCTCACACGTTCTATAGATTACTACGTTTGTATCTTCCAAAGCATTTTGCAGAGTGACCAAACGTCACTCTGTACCATTTGGTGAATGGACTAGGTCGGCGTCTGGTGCATGCTGTTGGTCAGGTGACAAGTTCCCCGCACATTCGGTGAAACTAAAGGTAAGCGGTGGATCCAACAAAAGGCGACACAACGTGACACTGAGGCACAAAAATGACCATTGTTAGAGGGAAGACAAAACAACCCAACAAATCTTTCAGTTCAAACCGCAGGGTGATGCTACAGCTTTAATGGCCATCGTCAAATTGTACACATACAAATAAAAAACACAAGCCAGGTGTCTGAGAAAATAGTAAGAGAGAAGTCTTGGGTTAAGGCCTGTGAGGTGGGGGGAGGGGTCTACCTATTAAATGTGGGCACCTTAGTTGTCAGTAAGGTAGCATGTAGCTACTATTTTAGTGCCTAGCAGTGTTGCTGTCTGTGTCCTAAAAAACTGAGAGTGGAGGGTGTGTGTTCGGGGAAGGTGCTGCTAGGGGTGGTCATCCAGAAACCTAATGTTGGCACACAACCACACGCTACCATACCACTCTAACTGCTCCACCCCACCCTTCTCCCTTCTTGGCAGGCACACGGTGGCAAGCCTGGCACAGCGAGCGCTGCCGTGCTAAGAATGGAGCACTCCTCAGGCTCACGCAATGCGGTCATGCTGAAATATCCTGCAATAAAACATTCCTGATTGGGAAGATACCCATTAAAATGGGAAGGAAAAAAATGTAAAAGGCAGAAAGAAGTGTGAGGAGAGAAACTTGTGCCAGATGGCAAGCCAATGCACACACAAAGAGTAGTTCAGGGGTGGGTTGGGGGAGGGGGGGGGGGGGGTCAGAGAACGGACATGGGCAGAGAGAATCAGGGTGGGGGGGGGATTTGGGGGATGCTAAGGATTCTGGGTGCTTGCCTTGCGGACCACATGGTTCCCCTGCCATCGCTCTGTCAAAGACAAAATCCCGTTTTGGCTTCCTTTGTGCTCTCTCTCTCTCGCTCTCGCTCTTGCTCTCTCTCTCTCTCTCTCTCTCTCTCTCTCTGACACACACATTCTCCCTCGCTCTCTCACTTTTCTTCAAGTGCTGTTTTCACTTAGCGCCTGGCAGCGTTCCCTCAAGACTCCTGTGTTTCCCAAACCAAAAGCTATTTCCTGATTCACTCCCTGCTTCTCATATAATTATTCCACAGAACTGTGTTTCTTGGGCTGTTTTGCAGCAGAGTTCTCTCTCTCTCTCCCTCTCTCACCAAGCCCACTGTGTTATGATGGCAAGTGACATCATAGCCTGGGAGATGTCAGGGTCGTCGAGGTTGGTCAGAGAGGTCATAAATACTCATCGACACTGATGCTAATGCACGTGATCACGATGTAACGCCACTGTCTTCTCAAGTCCATCCGACAAGGCTATATGGAGTGGTGTGTAGGTGTTTGTGTGTGTGTGTGTGTGTGTGTGTGTGTGTGTGTGTTTGGGTGGGTCTATTGTCCTTAACCAGACTTTTTCTGAGCTCATGTAGGTCACATGGCCAATATGTTAAGGACCCTTGTTACAGGCCGCCTCATTCATTTTATAAAAGGTCCCATTGTTCTCTCTCTCTCTCTCTCTCTCTCTCTCTCTCTCTCTCTCTCTCTCTCTCTCTCTCTCTCTCTCTCTCTCTTTCACTCTCACACCTATACAGTGTAGGCTTTTTATTCCCATTTTCCTATAACCAGATGATTTGTTGGTTAAAGTACACAGACAATCCAGTATGCAATGTGTGTGTGTGTGTGTGTGTGTGTGTGTGTGTGTGTGTGTGTGTGTGTGTGTGTGTGTGTGTGTGTGTGTGTGTGTCTTCATGTGTGCTTGTTTGGATGCCTCATTGGGAAAGTCCAAAATAAGACAACTTGTAATAATGCAATCACTGTGTTGTCCTTTCAGACCCAGTACAAAAGCAGTGGCGCCTTTTGATTCATGCAAACATCTGTTCCTAGAGCGCAAGAGTCGTCGCAGCCCCCACACATGCCTATCTCGTGTCCAATGACTGCACTGTGGCTGTAGGCCTACATCTATATCTCAGATCCACCACCAAGATGGTAGTGGTTTGTTTCAACCAAACACGGTGCAGTCATCTGGGAAAAGACTCCAGGAACTTTGAAATAACATTTCCAAGCAGTTTAGGAATTAAGTATTAATCAACATATACCTAAATATATATATTATTATTATTATTATATTATTATACATTAAAAAAACAATACCTCACAATCAGTTATGCATGGCTAGGTGTGTTGAAAATAACATCCATGGTCCACAGCCATACTTGGCGATAGAGCCAGTTGTGTATGTACAGCACACAGACCATAATGTGCACTGTAAGGGTGGTGAAAGTCTATATGCATCCACAGGTCACAGAGTGCATACTATAGCCTCGGTGCAAGTATAGTGCACATGCGTGGTTATGTGGGTTAACAGTGAGCAGTAAGCCCTCTTGTGTGTAATATATACATTAAGTGTATTTTGTTAAGTGTGTATGTTGTGTTTCCTGTGTGTGCGTGTGTGTGTGTGTGTGTGTGTGTGTGTGTGTAGCAAGTAATGAGGCGTGTGAGAAATATATCATGTTTAGGAAAAACTGATTAATGTAAAGGTGGTTGGATGGGGTTTGGAGAAGGAAGGAATGGTTTTGTGTGAGTGTGTGTGTGTATGTTCGTGTGTGTGTGTGTGTGTGTGTATGTGTGTGTGTGTGTGTGTGTGTGTGTGTGTGTAAGGGGGGGGTATTCTAGGATTATTAACAGATTCCTAGAAGCTCAGCACTCCTACTCAGGAAGACACGTCGTCACCATAGTTACTTCAGAGTTATCTGCACAGCAGGTGTCCAGGTCCCCCCCCCCCCACCCTCCCACTCACCCTCTGACTGGACCAGACCTATGGCTGAGGATGGTTCACATCTCACCCAACACATTAAAAGGTGAGTGAGAGAGAGAGCGAGCGAGAGCAAGAGAGAGAGAGAGGGGAAACTCTATCGCTTCACCCCCCCCCCCCACCGCCTGCTCCTTTCCCCTCAAGTCCCCACCCAGGTCCCACTGGGTGTCACACTCTGACCGGCTGGCGATGAGGGCTACAGGGCGGCCGCCCAGGGAGCCGACCATGGCTGAGGGATCGGAGGGGTAGGGAGGGAGGGCTGAGGGCTGGGGCTGGAAAGAAGACACCACCATGGGAGTCTGAACAGAGAAAGGCACGCAGACAGCCCCAGCAAAGCAACCAGGCCTGCCAGGCCAACAGCTAAACCTTGAACACCCCCAACACCACCGTACCCCACCATTACCGCCCCGCCTCAACCCCATCCACAACAGCCATCCCTTGGAACCCCCACCATGACCAGCCCCCAACCACCACCCCCACCACCATGGTCGCCCATGTTGGTGGTTTTGGGCATGCGGTCACACCCCAGGCTCCATAATGAGCACCCCCAGCATCAGCACCTCTGCTTTCCTCTTACTCATGCATTCTCTCAAATTGTTTTAGATCGAATCACATTCACATGACTGCAATTAAACCCACACGGGGTGTAGTATCGTCGGTACAGAAAGCAAGTTGGGTTAGGGTTTCTTTCTTCTGACATCATCATCATCCTCTTTCGTGTTTCGTCTCGTCAGCGCAAGAAACGACCTGCTGGGTCTGGACGTCATGGGGGGGGGGGGGGGGGGGGGGGGGGGGGTGGAATGCCCCCGGCCACGCCGGGAGAGACAACGTAAAACATTTAGTCACAGTCAAAGATGTGAGGGGAGGTGTGGGGGGGGGGGGGGGAGCTGAGTCATGATAGGCACAATGGTACACCCCTGACCAACATATGCATGCCAAATGGGCGTACACCCTCACACACACACACCATATACTGTACATAAAGACCACATACACTCAAACACACTCTCTCACACACACGTACCACCACACACATGTGAGCACGCATACACCACAAACACGCTCACATACACTCTCTCTTACACACACACACACCTCACACAAGAGACCAATAATGGAATGGTTATCACTGGTTTAGCCTTTTCTCATTCCGAAACGATGTACCTCATAGAGATTTACCCCTACAATACTACTATTATTACAGCAATTACTATTGTTATTATTATGGTTTGGATTCTCTTGCGTCCCTCAGCGTTGCGTTGAAGCAGCGAGAGGGGAGCGTTGTGGAGGAAAACAGAAGGGAACACAGGCCCAGGAGAGCAGGAGAGAGGCATCATTTTTATGACACTAAACACGTGGCAGACTCTGATGAGATGCATACGACGTAGAACGATGCTCCCCCATCCCTAACTCTCGATCGCTCTCAGGCCTCGGCCAGCAGGCCACCGGTTGTGCATGTGTGTGTGTGTGTGTGCATGTGTGTGTGTGTGTGTGTGTGTGTGTGAGAGTGTGTGTATGTGGGTAGGGTGGGGTGGGGGTGGTGTTAGTGGGGTTGGATTACATTCCTTCCATTGGGGCTGACTGTCTGCCAGCCAGGTCACTCCCAGTTCAGTCCCGGGAAATTAGGGGGGATTGTGTAAGGCGGTAGAGAAGGGGAGAGGGGAGAACATTTTCTCTGTGCTGGACGACACCACGCCAACACTTGTACATACATGTGTGTGTGTTTGTGTGTGGGTGAAGGGCGTGTACATACGTGCCTGCATGTCATATCATTTGACACAGAGCCGACAGTGCGGTATGACTAGCATGCTGACTTCTAGGCAAAGATAGTACATGGAAGTGCTGTGTGTGTGTGTGTGTGTGTGTGTGTGTGTGTGTGTGTGTGTGTGTGTGTGTGTGTGTGTGTGTGTGTGTGTGTGTGTGTGTGTGCTTGCGCACTTGCTTGTATGTATATTTGTGCAAGGTACACCACACATGCCTGAACTTTAAATATGTATAATGTGTGGTTGTGTAACTGTGTGTGTGTGTGTGTTGGGGTGTGTGCATCTTTGTCCAAGACAAAGATGGAGACAAAAAGAACATACTACTAAGCTTTATAAATGTTTACCCACGTGGCTGTATGGATACTTCTACTTGTCATTTGAGATTAGAGTCACCAAAGGAACTCTCTCTGGTGGAGGTCAAAGTGCGTGTATCAGTGATCTGAGAATCGTGACCAGCCTGTGAAAGCATGAATCCCTAGATACCTGTGTACACTCACACACCCCACACAACAAGATCAACAGCATGGCAAAGCTCTACTGCTCTGGAGTCTTTAATCTACAACTGTCCTTTCCCAATTGGAAAAGATTGTTATGGTTAAAAGTCCAAATTCTGAAGCTTGTACATCATTGCATTGTGGAACCGCAAATCCTCAAACGTTTCCCATCAAAGTGAAAGGCAGAGGATCAATGTTTCTGGAACAAATACTTTTTTGGGGGTTGGCTAAGCTGTTTATCCGAACATGCTGTTCTAAATATTACTGCTGAAAATCAGTATAATAGAGATGACCGTTTGAAGTCTTTTCTATAGCTAAGGTGTCACATGACCAGATCCACTAGTATTTGTTTACACTCTGACTTTGGCAGAAAAACCAAAAAGCCAAAGTCATTCAAAATAAATAGTGCCAGTATCAGCTTCCCTGCCTTCCCGACTTCCCAGCACAGCACACTGTTTAACGAAAAAGCAATCAAATAAAACATGAGAAAATATAATAGGTTAGTTATTATTCACTTGGAGGATTTGGTATCTGCTTTTCCTGCGATCTGTGGTGTGGTCGGCCAGTCCTCTTGGATGAGTGGAAAGATATCCAGGACCTCATATATGAGAAATATGTAAAATATTGATTATATACTGGAGGCCTACCCCATGTTGAACTAGCTTGTCAGACCTATTCTACTGAACCTAAAAAATAACTGCTGGTTAACCTTTTCAACTTAAAAAGCTATGCACAATTTTTATACATTTTCTCGTATCTCGATTCTGGTTTATGCTATAAATGTGTCAAGTTGTCAAGGCATATAACAACGATTAAGTCAGTTTTCTTCTGCAGTGGCACTGAACCATGTTTTCTTTTTCATTCAGACAAGACAGATGCATGCTGGGATTGTGTAACAGCCATAGCTCAATGAACATTGGGCACCATGTGTCCTGTGAATCATACTAAAGAAAAATCATACATGCAGAGAAATACAATAAATTCACATTCAAATATGATACATATGACATAATCATATATATTAAATATATGATTCACTCTATTATTTTCTCTCTACAGTAAGATAGTCATGCGTATCCAGACAGGCTCCCCAGGAAAGCGAAAAGGAGAGAGAGACAGAGAGAGAGAAAGAGAGAGAGACACACACCATGGAGAGAGAAGGAATAGCAGACACTAGCCAAGAGACAGACTGGACAACAGCCACACTGGGGTAGGGGGGTGAGGTAGAGGGTAAAAGCAGCAGCCGTGGTGGTGGTTTGAGGTGGGGGGGGGGGGGGGGGGGGGGGGGGGGGGGGGGATCCTGGCTGGGGGAGGGGGGGGGGGGATCCTGGCTGAGGGTGTTGGTGTTTGAGACAGCGATCATGGGATGTGAATCTGGGATGCGTGGAGGACTTGGCAGGCGAGGCTGGGAAGCCTGTAGCTCCCTGGAGTTTGGCCTCCGCAGCCAACATGACAAAGTGAATCAAATGATTGCATACTTTGCATCAAGAGCAAAAGAAAGAGAAATGAATCCTATCTGTAATGCATGATTTCAATCATGGAGTGGGTGGGGGGAGGGATCATTTGTGGATGAAATGTGTATGTTCATTTTGCCCATAAATATAGTTTATTTATCACCCCCACCCCCACCCCACCCACCCACACAAGCACATACATTTGATTGACGTTATTGGTTACTTGAATTTCACTTTTGGTCAAATATAGTTGTTGTTGATGCATAAACAAGTAACCATGTCAGCTGTACAACAGGAAGGCAGTAGAACACAATGTTACAGATACACAAATAATCTTCTCGTCCAGATGTGTCGACTTCCAATTAAAGAGGAGATTGAGCAATATCTTGCCAGTTGTTTCTCTTTCATTTCAAAGAACACCAGGATTCTGAGACCTCTAGTGGCCATCTGCATACATGCTGCAGGCCTGGCCTTTTAAAACAAGGAGAACCTAAGTTAGTGACGGTCTGAAACAGTGGATGATTTTGAATCACTTGGTTATATATGCCTCTTCCCAACTGAAATTACACAATATGCGGTCAGGTCAACCGGCTGGTAGGCTGCATGACAACAAACTCTTAATAAAACACAGAGGGACACATGTGGTTTGAATATTAATTGTGGGTAATTGGAATACCTTTTTGATTGACTTTAGTGTAGACTTTCAGTCTGAAGAACTACTAGGCTTTCCTGCGCTTTCAGTGGTTTAAAGGATAACTTCAGGATTTTTCAACCTGGACCGTCTTTTTTTTCATCATTTTGGGTCTAAGTGACTAATGTGATCAATATTTTTTAATTGTTTCAGTATTGACAGAGAGCGCTTCAGCCATCGCAGCCCATTCGCGGCTGCAATGTAACCCTTAGGGTCAATAGCACCCGGCAAAAAAATATATTCTCTGCATTAATCACTTAGACCCATGATTAGAAAAAATGTATAATAATCATTCATATTTTACACCTGGAACCCCTATGACCACCTTATGCTATGCAAGGTAGGCCTACTTTATGAATTACGACTTGGCTGTTCAGCAAAGTGCAACAACGGCCAAAATCGTGTCTCATCGGTGGCAAATAATTTAGTTGGTTTTGCCGTCACTTTTGGCTTTCCAGTCATGTCTAGACATCTCTATGTCCATTCCTGTATAAAATATCAAACTAGAAGATTACCTGCAGCTGCGTGTAGCTGCAGGTAATCTTCTAGTTTGATACTATACACACACACACACACACACACACACACACACACACACACATACTCAGAAACAATTAATTGTTCACACATTTGGATTCGGTCTTGCTCGCCTGTGTCAGCGCCAGCAGCAGCCGGCTCAAGGGGAGCAGCTGTGCAGGACAGCGAAGGCCTTCCAGTCCCATGGTGGTGGTGACTCACTGCTGACTGGAGTCTGGGTCATCGTTTGGGTCAGAGCCAGGGATTCCATTGGCAACCATGGCAACCAGCTTTGGATCAGGTGCAATGCTGAAGAGAAAAAGCGGGTGTATGCCTACTGAAAGTATAAATATTTAGGTACTTGTAAGAAACAAATAGTTTATAAGGCACTTGATAGGCCTACTTTTACTTTCCGAGCAATGTTTTACTTTAATGGTCCCAATTGTAGGACTATTAGTGTGAGAATCATATTTCATGCTATTATTCTCAGTTTGTTAAAAGATAAATTATTCTGTTTGACATGCTGAAAAATACTAGGAAACCACCAGGTCAAGTTAGAGTGGAACATATAAAACTGTTTAGCTACCAACTGGTTTATGCTTCGAGGGTCAAAGGTCAAGATGATGAATAAGTAGGACTTTAACTTGCTTAAATATATTGTATAGTCCATACTTAAATACCTTCAGTTGAGTAGAATGTTTAATGGCCTTTTACTTTCACCAAAGGACTCTTTTCTGAAGGGCAAAGAGGTAAAACTTTCACTTGAGTATAGGAAATGACTCACTAAACAAGTTCATCAAGTCAAGTTCAACATGGTTATTGCAGCAGTGAGACCATATAATATAAGGTGGGTATTTGCAAGAGACCTGGCTTGCATTCTGAGTTTCACAATAGAGGACATATGAGGACGCAAGCCTGGGTCGGCACAGGGGCAACTCTGCCGTTCTCAGAATGCAGTACACAGGTTTGAATTCTGTATGACAGCACAGAATGGTTTATACTGCTTCCCGGTGGCTATACAGTTAACTGCACCCCACGCAATATAATTGATCTATGATCTAACCTGCAGCCTATTATGCAATACAGTGGGTCTTACATTGTCCGGTATTTAGTATGGTTTAATTGCAGTTAATACATTTGCGATTGATGATGATTTGGTTGTTTTTTTCTGAATTTGGAATCAGGGACAATGTTTATCAGTAATGGGATCTTAAACACACACACACACACACACACACACACACACACACACACACATTACTTATAGGTGAAGTCAACTGTTGAATGGGGTGGGGGAGATGGTGTTGGCATGTGATGTCATAGCCATGAAGAAGAAAAGCCACCACCACCTGGCCCCCATTGGAGTGCTGAAGGCAGCAGTCTGGAGCATCCCGCGTGGAGAGAAGACCTCCAGAGTCCAGACATGGCCCAGGTGGTGAAGGTAACAGGAGCCGGCATGGTCTCTAGGAGCCATCCGGAGTGTGGAGACGTGTACTCCGACCTGGCCATGGTGAGCTCCACTGCGGGTGAGTCCACTCTGTTCCATGGACATGGCGTGTTTTTCTGCTGTATGCTGGTTCTGAATGGATGGATTGTTCTATAGGGGTTGCTGCAGGAGTCTTATCCTCCTGTAAGCAATAGAGGATCCACTGAAGGAAGAGGTCTTTATTGTTTTGATACACTTTGTCTTAAGGGATAGCAGTTGATGCAACTACTCACTTGGAAACGTGTAAAATAAATCAAAATATAATCTATGTTTGAGTGTTTCAAATTCAACACCTCAAACTACATTATATGTTGAGTTATTAGAAAACATTTACCATTTTCAATGGGGCCATTGGTTCCCTCCAACCACAGTAATGTGGCTGCTCTCTCTCAATGGACCAATCTGATAAATGAGTCCGTGTTTTGGCTATTGTGGCACTAATCTGCCTCAAATCCCCGTCCAGTGTCTGCTTGGCCGCTTCTCTGACAGCTGAAGGCCTCTGGTGTCTCGGGTTGCCAGGTGTGACTGGGAACCACACAAGGTGTATCCCCCTTTTTTGAACACCACCATCAGTGAAATGTGATTGTGACAGTGAATCAGGTTTAAGAGTTAAGACCACCTATGTTTGTCTCTATGGGGTCGAGCTGGGAAACAGAGGTAGACCATACAGGCCTAAGAAACAGGAGCCAGGAGAGAGTTTAGTTCCCACAATACGTGTGTGTGTGTGTGTGTGTGTGTGTGTGTGTGTGTGTGTGTGTGTGTGTGTGTGTGTGTGTGTGTGTGTGTGTGTGTGTGTACAAGTGAAGACTATGCTGGCATCTGGTCATGACCACCCACCCCTGATTCTCTACCTTTTCTTCCCCTCAGATATCGGAGAGGTCCCCGGTGGCGTGGGATTTGGTCGCCGGGGGCGGGCCTTCCTGTCTCCGGCGCGGCGCCGCCACCGCACCAGCTTCAGCCACAAGCAGCTGGAGCAGCTGGAGGTGGCGTTCGGTCAGAACCACTACCCCGACATCTACTGCCGGGAGGAGCTGGCCCACCTCACCAAGCTCAACGAGGCCCGTATACAGGTGGGCCAAGACGGGTGGGGGAGAGGGACATAAACACCATATGCATATCGGGCTGGGCCTCTATACTAACATATCATAGTAGGTACCTCTTTTTTGGGGATATATTGACTTATTGTGTTAGAGAGTGGCTGGGTTTTTGGAGATATGGTGATTAACTGATTAATTGGTGCCATCTCAGGTACTTTTATTATTCTGAGGTTTTGGGGCAAATACTAGTTGTCGACGATAACAAGTGGGTGAAGTTGGTAATTTGTAGTAATTATCTTTAGCATTTATTTACAGCTGTAAACATGAATTTCCCTTTACTTTCCTGGAAAATCCCTAAGCAGGTGTGGTTTCAGAACAGACGAGCCAAACAGCGCAAGCAGGAGCGAGCGTCCAAGAAGGGGCTACCGGTGGGTGTCCTGCCGGGACCAGGGGCCCTGTTCAGCAGCATGTGCGTGCCGGCTTCCGGTATCAGCCGGCAGTTCTACCCCCAGTCCCTGCCGCACATCCACCGGTTTAGCTCTATGCTGCCCTCTAGTGGTTATGCACACCACCCAGGCGCAGTCCCTGGCCAGTGTCCCTGCCCAGCTGTGGTGCAGCCCCAGCCCCCGGGACCCCCGGGCCCCCCGCGCCAGCACGAGGAATGGTACGGGCCACTCAGGACCATAGGGGGCCCGCCCACTAACCTGGGCACACCTGTGTTCTCCCTGGCCTCCATGTCATGTCTAGACTCTGCCTCTCACTGGAACTAAGAAGTAACCAGTGAAGAATTTCAATTATCATATGCTATTTTTACTGAGGCATATAAAAACACATTGTTACTGTAATGTGCATTAACCAGCCACATAGCATACATATTGATTGTTATGTTTTCTATTTTCTACTTTCCATGGACTTGCTGGGTTTGTTGTAGAAAAATTTTAGTATCTACACCTCAAGTTCATTTATTTGATTGATTGGTTGTCTTAACTCTTAATAGTTTTTTATATATATGCATAATCTACTCTTAATTGTATAGGGCTTCCGCATCCTATGGGTTAGCGTTGTATTTTGTTACAATGATGTTTTTCAAGGAAGTAATAAAATACACAGGAGCATTTGATTTCAAATGTATTTTAATACATTCTGCTTCTTCTCTGCTAACATATACATTTACATTTATAGACCTGTATTCAAAATAACGTGCCTTCAAAAAGACCATTAACACTGAGTGACAAAAATATTGAATTTGTAACATATACTTTTGTTTTTGTAAAAATACGTATGGACCAAGACAATTTTCCCATAGATACTTAATGCAAATCTCTGTGTGCTGGTTGAGGTTGACACTTCGATTGGAACGAGCAAAATAAAACACAAACCAACTGAAGACTGAAATTCTCCAAAGCAATAATAATGTGCCACTGGAACAAGGGGATTGGCGGCCCACCGGGTGTTTTGTGAGGCTAGCATGTCCAGTGTTTGAAGAGTTAACATAGGCAGCAGAACCAGTGCTGATGCGTTACATTCACTTCACTTACAACAGTTTGGTTCCAAGCCTCAGCTCTGCAGGGCAGAGGCGCAAATTAAATGGCAGATAAGAACACATGGCTCCATCGGTTGACATTTGCAACCAGACAAGAGCGTCATAGTAACAGTATGAGAGTAACTGGGGGGGCTGTTTGAAAGTAAAGTTGCGAGGCAGAGGTCAACATTGGAGCAGAAACAAAAAAAACATATAACTCACAAGTAATTTTCATAAACAAGTAGTCACACTTCTATATCTTTACACGCTCAGGCCTCCAGGGTGATGAAAAATAAATTAGTATATATTCAAGAGACTTCAATAAAAGGCCACGTGGTGCTTTGAAAATGCACAAGCAGAGGCTGACTACCAAATAAATTCCCATCCCAACATACAGATACAATTAAATGCTCCATCTTCCATATTGACCGTCTCTAAAACTGGATCATAAAGAAGGGGATGTTTATGACTATCGACTGTACCAAAATTGCAATGTTAAATTCTGGTAATGTACTTGCCCTCCCCCACCCCACCCCTTAGCCATGGTATCCCGGTGGTGGTTGTTTGACAGAGAGAGAGAGGAAGAGAGGGTGTCTGTGTTTGTCTTTCCTTAGCGACCGCTCTATTCAAGTGACTTGGCAAACTCTGCGTAGTCTATGTAGCCGTCGTTGTTCTTGTCATCGTCCTTCAGCACGTCGTCGATCAGACTTATCAGGTCCTCCTCTTTCATTGGGTGGGTGTTCTCACCGCTTTCCTGATTGGACCAACAAAAATAAAAAAGGGGGAGGGAGGGGATAAAGAAAGGCACTATGTAGAGTTACAAGACAAAAGTATCCATTTAAATATAAAACATAGTTAAATAAAAGGTTGATGCCAGTATTCACTTCTGTGTAGTTCTCCCGATACGTATAAAGGGCAAGAGGGCATTAAAAACGGAAGGATAACGGTCTTACTGCTAATAATTGGACTATGGGTTTCAGATTGCACCTCTGTAAATCCCTGGGAAGGCACAGCGACAAAGTAAATATTTACATTGGAACCTGATGAAAGATGTACAACACATGAGCTGTTCCTCTTGTGGCGGGCATGGAAAGTAAGCAATGTCTAGTCCATCTAACAAAGAAATCATCCCCATGGTATGGACCCATACTTTGTACCAAATGTGTGCATCCATAATCATTCAGCCCTTTCTACGTATATCTCTTCCAGATATAAATATTGAACACTGTGATTGTACGATGTAGAACGATAACATTTTGATAATGACCCGAGGCTAGCAGAGACCGATTCATTTGAAAATATTTTCCATACTTATTTCCTAGAGGCAGCTTTAGCATACTTTATGTTCAGTCAAACAAGCATGGTGTGCAGCAGTAAGGACACAGGGGCACGTGCACACGCCTACCTCTTTGTGCACGTGTGTGATGGCGGTGGCCAGTTCTAGTCCGTCCAGCAGGTTGTTGCCGTCGTAGTCGTGCATCTTGAAGTAGTGCAGCTGAAGCTCCTGTGGAGACATCTCTGTCTCTGGCTTATCGATCACCCCTTCCAGGTGCTCCATGATGTGGCTTTCAGACAGAGAGAGAACCAACCACACACCCACACACCCACACACACACACACACACACACACACACACACACACACACACACACACACACACACACACACACACACACACACAGAGTGAGAGAATTGTTTATTTACTAAGCTCACTATGTGTCAAAGAATTCTCCTAAGACTACATCTAAAGGTGTTTTGACTTATTTTTGTCTTAATAATGGATTGCTCACACGTTATCCAGCCATATGAGCATTGGGCAGCCACAATGCCACACCACAGAACAAACTCCAGGTTAACTGCTATGTGAGCTTGGTCCACGGCAGGACTATCAACACGCAGTTATTCAAGTTAACCTTCTGATATCTTTCCAAGCGGTGCCATGACTCGACGACCAAACTATTCAAAGACTGTAAATGATTAACCGACACACGGCTGCAAATGTTCTAGGAACGACACTGCATGCACATACCCACCAATCACCAGGGACACACGCGCGCACACACGCGCAAATAAAATAAAATAAACTCGCTTCCAATCCAAACAGGGCCATTCGCACCACACAGCATACGTTTTAAATGTACGAAAGTCTCCCTCACTTTTTGTCTTGGATCATATTTCTATCCAGACGACCATGCCCATGGTTTTGACTGTCTGTGGTCTGTGCATGGTGCTCTGGCTCTCCGTGAGAGTGGACGCACAGGAGGCAGCAGCTGGAGAGGATGATGAAGACACAACTCAACTCCATGCCTCTGGAAGAACCCGTTCTTCTTATCATTCTGATAGACAAACACAAGGACAGACACGATGCTGACTGCTAGCGGGAATGAATGACATATGGCAACTGTTTGATTGACTTGTGAAGATGGCTTCTCTCTAGCGGAGAACCTCAGTTTACTAACTATCTAGTTAAAATGATGCATTAGAGGTCGGATAGCACATGCGTCATGTGGTTTCATGTCGTGATTATGTTCCAGTGTTCCATGTTCCAGTGTTTACATATTTAGGACCGCTCCTATCCATACATAAGAGACGTCCACCGTGTGAACTATCGTTAGCTGAACATATCTGTGGCTTGCACGGTGCAATGTGTTAAATCTAGTTTTAACTCTTTGTAACGTAAGTTAATGAGGACTGTGAGTTAAAGAACAAAGTGATACACAGAATCATATAAGAAAAAGGATATCACCTGAAGGTTCGCTATTCTCCTGTAAATTGTTGAGTTCTCGGGCTTTTAGGTCCTGGCGACGCGCCGTAGCAACCTCTCAACTGTTGGACACGACAGCGAGTTCTCATTGGCTAGCTTATCTACACGTCAGTAGTAGGCGAGGTTCAATGCACTGTCAAAATCGCACAGTGTGAGCAAATACATTTCACACACAGGGAAAAGACGACTGTGTGATTATTAGTCCTAAAGGGCCGGCTATCAATGTCAAACTTCCAGAGAGAAAATGAAGCAGCCAAATCCATTTTCAGACGGCTTGAGGTTTCTCTTCTCTATTACTAAAGTAGTTAGAGTCACATCCTACCCTACCTTTAGCAGAGTCCCCAGTGAGTAGTCCCATTGTGATGACCCCCATAATATAATAATTAAATGTGTATGTTGTAGAATCAATTTCGGAATTGAATTGGGCCATTGTTTGGTATGTTGTAGAAAATGTCCTAGCTGTAATAACTTAGATGTTGTCTCCAGGTGAAAGGGTTGAATGTCAAACGTTAAAAAAAAAACCTTACCATGATCTATAAATAGTCACATTTACACATTTTAAAGATAAATGTTGAATGTCATGCTTGGCACAATTTTGCTCTGTTGCTTTGGCCACATTTTCAGTGTGTTGTAGGCAATTGTCTTAATCCTAGTAATATATCCAGTTAAAGGGTCAAAGGTGAAAAGATTAACAGCACATAGGCCTAGATCTAGCACGAAGGACATCGTCCTTTACTTTTGTATTGGTTACGTGCACGGCCTGATCCCTGATTTGTCTACATGTAGGCGTACATCTAACTGAACTCCCAATATACAAATGTAACGGTGGCCTATAGGGCTATGCCCTGTTATTATTTGTTAGTCCCAGCCTAGTATTATCTTCAACGTCTGGGGCATCATGGAACAAAACAGAAAACCATAAGGACAAAATATACATACTAGGACAAAGAGTTAAGGCCTCACAACGCATTGTGAATTTTAGTGAGAATTGTTGTCATATTGGGTTAGTTGTAACAGCACCAGCTCCAACCTAGACTATATCAAATAGGTTCCAACAGTGAGGGTTAAGCATCATGATCAGTACTTGATACCAGTAAGCTGATATAACATGGAATGGCTCTTGGCTGTAAGCAAAGCTGCAGGCTGCAGCCTACACAGGCCTACACATTTAGACTCATTTAGCGGTGGTAGGGTTGAAGTGAAATGTATAAAGCTTGCAATAAATTAAAAATGGGATTGTAACAAATATAAATAAAATGGAATATATTCTATGATTATTATTATACATTTTTTAGCAAAGCCCACACCTAGGCCTACGTATCGTCTCGTTTGTGACAACTGTCTTGTCTTGTCCTATACACCTTCTCCTATGAACCATTTCGTTTTAAAAGCCATGTGAGGGAATGGGGAACAGGGTAAACTGATTCAGACTAAAAGACAAAAATACTATTCATGTAAGAACTGCATTACCTCTGGCTTATTGCACTCACACACACGCACGCGCGCGCACACACACAAACACACACACACACACACACACACACACACACACACACACACACACACACCATACATGAATAATTATTGGAAATGAGTAGTGGGAGTTGTATACGAATGTGTTTATGTATTTGATGTTCACTTATGAATTCCTCTTTATTTATTTTTACACAAACGACGATGTGTGAAGAGGGCTGTCTCTCGCATGTAAAGATTACATATTTATCTACGTGTGTTTGTAGTCGGCGGTTACTCCCATCGTGTCTGGGGACTACAGCCACCACCGGGACAGATCTGCTATGGCTTCAAGGGTGTCTTTCTCGCAATATCGGCTGGAAGCGGAGATCGAGCGGCACCGAGCCGAGTGCCAATGGGATAAGATACCCGCTTTGATCGATCAGCTGCTGACTGCCCGGATTCACGAGGATGGTAAGTGGTTTCGATCTGAGGGGGGTATATAGGCTTTCTCCGCACTTATTGGACTGCTTATCTGACGAGTAGGCTATGTAGTTGGGCAAAAGTTGAACTTTGTACTTTTAGAGGAATCTGTAAAGCATATGTCCTTGGCGTAAGAGACTTAGATGTATGAACATGTTATCCCCTACCAAACAAAGCCTTAAGGGCATATACATGCACAAGCATGGCTTTCTTTGGATTTCTTTTTTTTTAAACCACAACATTCACTCATATCTTTGACTTTGACATGATTGTACATTGCGGTGTCGCTGCTGAGTTGGTAAAGCACGTGTCTCCTCCGTCCTCTCCTTGGCAAAGTAAACATGGGTTGAGGTGAAGTAGGTTAGGCGGTCGCTCAGCTGTTGTCCAGCAGCCCTTCTTACGACCCGCCAGGATGGAGAGATATTTTACCTTGGGCATTCGCAAAACAACGCCGGCCTCTGGAGAAATATGCTCACAGTACTTTATATAGACCTAGTAGCTATATGCAACATCTGTGACTAATCGAGTCATATGGGTATTTTCTTCCCAAATGAGATTGGTCTCTCAAAATTTCCACACTCATAAAATAAGGTTTCAAATGGAGGATTTGTTTAAAAAAACAACAACATAGTCTTTAGTGTGTGTAGTCAGAAACGCAGTTTAACTGTAATAGTAGTAATATATTTTACTATATAACCAAAATCCCTTGAAAACCACATTTTGGCCTATAAGAGATGTAGTCCTCCTGCTGTTTATCACAAAGAGTTTGCCTGCTGATGAGTCTGTTCTTGGTCATAATGATTAAACCAACATGCTTGTCCATCCTCTAATCCAAGTTATAAACAGTGGTCACAGACTTGGCTTCACAACCCACACACACACTTACACCCACACACACCTACACACACAGAAAGGCAAACAGGAAGACTCAAATCCACAGTAGATGTATACATATTATTTTTTATTGCTGGTCACTTCACTCCAAGAATGTATAAACACATAACTCAAGTATGGAGGACTGGGGGTAGGTTAAATTAGGCATGTTATTACTAATCCATGAGAATATACGAGGAGGATTTGGGAATAGGTAATTCATAATACTCTTGTTTGACGATTAAGAGAACCACATAGAGGGACTTGTCGGTTATGTTTTACTGGCCACAAGTGTGTTGTACTGTTTGATGAAAGGAAAATCAAGATGTAAAACCAGGTATAAAAAACAACAACAGTTTAAAGAATTGCCAGAGAAATACTAGAAAAACAAGATAAAAATAACAAAAGACAGTTCAAAAAACGGTCTGAGCATAGCTGAAGAGTAGTAGGACAGTAGTAGGAGCTGAAGGACAGTAAACAAGGAACACACCAGAATACCAGGTTACAGAAACAGAAAATCTACCAAGGGACAAACAGAAAGGGCTTGCATAAATAGACACAGAAACACACAGGTGGACACAAAAATGAACACAGGTGGATGTATTACAGGGAAACACTGAGGAGAGTAAAGAGGACATCTAATGGACAAAACTAAAATGACACATTGGACAACACGAAAATGCTTCAGACGGTCACTCACATTGCATGTAAAATCATAAATAAACATAATAAAAACCACTCCGTTGACTTGGTGATTTTAAATTGTTCGATTGAAAACGCTACACTTATAACATTATTCACAAGAGTGATGGGGTAGCCAATACATCACAGGGCTGATTTTATGTTCTTGCTTTCCTTATTGTTTTGTTGTTTAAAGGTTCAGTGTGTAAAATGTGGCAGCATCTAGCGGTGAGGTTGCAGATTGCAACCAATGGAATCCTCCCGTTGATATATGAAATGGGCAAACTGAATTGAAAGTGAAATAAAGTCAACCCTTTTTTCCACTAGCAACTAAATTGAACCTCTGTGAATTGCTGGAAAGTGATATATTGCTAAAAATGTTGAACTCTTCCATCCCTATGTTTCTAAATCCCACCTCCTAGATGACTATGGAACACTTCTATTGGCTGAGGCCCTCCTGGAGGAGTGCCTGCAGGATAACATGGACCTATTACGGAGCTCCACGCCCTTGGTGGAACAGACCCAGGAAAAGTTGTCTAGGGCAAAGGGACACCTGAACACCATCCTGAGCCGTGGAAGACTATCAGTCAGTCACAGTCACACACAGTCGTCTGTATTCACCTAGAATAATTTTTTACATAAAGTTTTCACATTTTCACATGGTGGCTTTTCTTGATAAATAGCATCGCTATTACTTAACCACTCAACTCAGCTACTTTTGTCTGTTATATTGTAACCTCACATTAAAAAACAAAACAAAAGTAGTCTCATGGTGCAGCATTGTCAATTGCATTACAAAAGTCCAGTTACAGCACCAGTTCAGATACAGGTGTAGCAGCAATAGAAGCAGTACAACTTAAATGTCTAAGGTTTCTTCCACTCTGGACAAAGTCTTCTTCCCTTCCTGATTACGAGCAACAATGGAATGAAATCAACACAGAAATGTTTGGTTTAGTTACATTTTGAAGGAACGTTAATATCTCTATCCTAGATTTTCAAATTACATAACGGACCAGTGTTTGAATCACATTCAAGAATTTTCTGGGTTTCTTATTATACAAATCACCTTAAAATTGCGGCTAGAAATTAATTTATCAATTAATCATCCAGTATGGACATGGAAAATGAAAACAACAAACTATAGATTAAAATGAAAAACAGCTTTAACCAAAATAAACATTAATCCCTCAATCCTGTTGATTCGTAAACCGTAAACCTGTCTTCCCTCCTTTTTCAACCTCCAGCCCAGGTACTTGAACGAGGCTTTGCTGCTGATGGCCAAGGTTCACTATGTCCACGGCCGGTACCGGGATGCGCAGGGCATGTGTGCCCGGGTCAGCATCGAGGAACTGACACAGTCTGAGCAGCCCATCTACCACCTGCGACTGCTGGCCGAGGCTTTCGCCATCAAAGGTACCCCGTTCTATCCAGATTAGCGGTATTATGAATGTAACGAACTGGGTGTCGGTGGCGACATTGTTTGTTATGGGGCCCGAGACGTGTCGAATGAACTGCATATACGAAATGCGTGTTGTGTTTTAGAATTAGCAAATGCTCATGTTCAATGGCATAACACAGGTGAAAGAAAAAAAGGACTGTAGACTAATTTAAGTTGCTCAATTCCAGTCACACCCCATCTACCCATATTCTGTTTGTGATAAAACAACAGAGCTGTGAAGCAATTAGCTGAAGTTCTAAGCTTGTGAATAATTGTTAAATGCATGCACACGCACGCACGCATTCACAAACATACACATACACACACACACACACACACACACACACACACATACACACACACACACACACACACACACACACACACACACAAATACACCTTATAAAACCTGGATAAAAAACTATGTTGGCACTAGGCGTATGCATTTTTAAACTAGTGAGCCTTCCTAGTGTTACCTGACAGCCTGTTCTGTGGGATACAGCCTGAGGCAACACAGAGGGGCTGGCAGGTTCTGTCTCTCCTGACAGATATTGCAGGAGAGAGGTTGCTTCCACTGGACATTTCGTTAATGAGCACGCTCCCAGAGGAGTCATTACAGGCCTAAAAATGACAATGGGCTTTTATGTGGCCCGCGAGAGGAAGCTGGCCGGCAGCTTGATGAAACCAAATCAGGAGAAATGGGATGAGCCTGGAAAATATCCGGCTGATTCCCGGAAAACATCTGCCTGATTGGCCATTTGTTGTGTAACTATATAGCCAGAGCCTGGGTTTAGTTGTTGTTTAGGTATGTCCTTTAGTTATAAGCACCAGATCAGATGTATGATCTTTATGGTGACTCATGAACAGTGAATGCGTCTGTGGATGAATGGTTGGATCTTTAATGTGTTTCATTTTGTTCACTAGTAGCATGAAGCAGGGTTGGCTGGCCTGTTTTTGTTTTGTAACAATGGTAGCCTTTTATGGTGCATTTATGTGTTTTCTTCATCTGTGGAACAGAATGTGAGCATGTGACGCATTGATGTTGTTAACTTATTGAAGGAATTAAACGTTTGGAATTTAATCAATGTAATAGAGTAGGTGACCTTTCTTGAAATGGATTTGTTTGGGCCTTTTTTGGAGACTGTAGAACTCCCCTGAGTTTGGTAGGAGTCAAAGAAAACATGGAATTTCAGGGGCAGAGGTTTCACACTATAAATATTATTGTTCCTCCTTTGTGATACAAGGCAGAGTTACGCACACGTACCCTGCGTCTCTTTGTTTGGTGCATGAGAACAGATTCTGCGGAATTGATAGTACGCATCTGCAGAATTTCATCTTGTCTATAATTCCCAGAAGACACTGGATGATTATGGTTTCATGCTAATCACCATCATCATCATCATCATCATCATCATTATCATTATAAACATTATTATAATCTTCATCATTGCCATCATTATCCCTCGCCTCGTTGTTCTCGATGCACACTAATAGCCTGCCGTTATGTCTTAGCATAACAGTTTAGCTCGTGAATATGAGTAACCATGCTGTGTCTAATTGAACTATATGGGACCTCGGTGGATGACGTTTATAGTGACCACGCGAGAGAGCAGATCCTTCGGGAGCCCTTCCAATGTGAACACTGTGACAGCAGAATGCCTGTGGTTGCATAATGTCTGGGGACGCACTTTGTGTGTGGGTGTGTGTGTGTGTGTGTTAATGTGTGTTGTGTGTGGTACATACTGCTGTGGGAAAATGGTTAGGGGTCAGAGTTTTTGGGAGGTAATGTCTATGGATGTCAGCAGCTGTCTGCTTACGTGGTTAGTTCTGACGTCTGATCTGCCCAGGGGCCCCTGTCTGGACCTGCCCAGGGGCCCCTGTCTGGACCTGCCCAGGGGCCCCTGTCCTTATCTCACAGACTCCCTGAGCCCCCGCTGGCCCTCACCTCCCTCTACTTATTTTGTGTCAATAAGGACTGGAAGTGACATCAGACCTGCAATGGTTCAACACAGCTACACATAGTTATAAAAAGTTTTTTTGTGAAACGTTAGTTAGTTTGATTGTTTGTCTTTCATTCTGTCTTTCTCTTTCTTTCTTTCTTTCTTTCTTTCTTTCTTTCTTTCTTTCTTTCTTTCTTTCTTTCTTTCTTTCTTTCTTTCTTTCTTTCTTTCTTTCTTTCTTTCTTTCTTTCTTTCTTTCTTTCTTTCTTACACAGTCTATGTTATATCCATACAGCAAATAACATGCCCTAATGTTCTGAGCAGGAACTAAAACTAAACTAGTCCAAATCAGGCACATCAAGTCCTGCCTTATAATACCACACATACAGACAGACAGATACAGACTTCTCTCTGCTTGGCGGCCCCAGGTCTGTCCCTGGACCACCAGACGCTGTCGTCCGTGTCCCGCGTGCGTCTGTCCGAGAGAGAAGAGGAGAGTCTCACCTGTTACCTCAGGGCCTGCGACACAGCTCTTTCGTACCTGCAGGAGCTGGATAAGGTATGTGTTCATGCATGCGGGCGTGCCCCCTCCTCCTCCTCCTCCTCTCCACCCGGGCAAAAGTGTAGATTACCATTACCATTACTAACTACAAGTGGAATTCAGATGTATTGCTAATTTTAGAGACCTAGGGCATGTGAAATGTTTAGGCATAACACTGAACATGACAAAAACATGATAATTGCTACCTGATAGTATCTATGTGTGTGTGTGTATGTGTGTGTATGTGTGTGTGTGTGCGCACGTGTGCGTGTGTCTATGCGTGTCAGTAAGTGAGGGAGGGAGTGAGAAGCACAGACATTATAAGATACATATTTTCACACCATATAAGTTGTTTGAACGATTCATCTCCTAGTGTGACAAAAATACACTTTCAGCCAACAAGAGCATTGACTCTTACTGTGGTGCATAAATGACAGACGGTGATGACCACCCACTCAAAGACAGCCAAGGGTGGCCCGTACCATCCCCCTGTAGACGTAGAGCTGGGCTTCTTCCTGCAGGCGGCGCTACAGAGCGGATACCTGTGTCTCCTGCAGCGAGGGTGAGTCTGCCTCATTATACTAATACATAGTAATAGACACAGCATAGTAAACACTGTCTTGTTTATTTGTTGCTATAGGAGAGAGCTCTATTAGCAAACGATAGTTTATTAATTAGCTGTCAGGCTAACTATTACACAATATGATCACTTTAGCTGGAAACAGTCGTCTGTATAGTTTATTATTGATTGATATGTGTTGTGTTATTATTAATGGTGTATTTTATGGTATTATTAATACATTTAGGTTTCTAATTTTAATATATCAAATAAATGAAATAATTTTGACAATGTGGTTTAAAAAAACACAATTATATACGTTGTATAAGGTGCCTTTTCATTGTATGTACAAAAATAATTAGTACTTTACACATACTATTTGTAACCACTAGAGGCTGCTGTTCCTCTTTAAAACCAGGTCCTAAACACACTGTCAAAGGCCCATTTGTTGTTGTTGCCAATTTATTATTATTTTAATGCCATGATTTTGATCACAAATCTATTCAATTAAGGCCAGAATTGTATATTCTTCAACTGTAGCTTCGAGGAGAGGGGTTCAAAGTCAATACGGTTCCCATTCACTGTAGCTGGAAACATACTGAACTAATGCTAAGACACAATGGCGTGACAGGGTCTTTGCTCTCTTCTCATATTCCACCAGGCATCTCATTGACATATTGTCTCCTATTGTTTTCCCATGCACCACATACCTTGTATTATGTCAAGTTGAGCCACATTGTGTTGTATTATGATGTGTTTTGTTGTATTGTGTTGGATCATGTCATTTGTTCTATTGCATTATGTTGTGTTTTTTGGGTAGTATTGTGTTGCGTTGTGTTGTCTTATGTCGTGTCGTGCTATATTGTGTTATGATGTGTTGTGTTGTGTTATGTTGTACCGTGTTATATTGTGTTATGATGTGTTGTGTTATGTTGTACCATGTTATATTGTGTCATATTGTGTTGTGTGTCAGTCATCTCGCTCAGGGTGCTCACCAGCTGCGTCGGGTTCTAAGGGTGGTGGAGACACGCAGCTCTCAATACTTCAGGAAGGTGAGGACACACACACGCACAAACACACACACACACATACACACAAACACACACCCATACAGACAGCCGCCGTCTGCATACCATGTCTATACCAGATCTGATGTGTCTGTCGTGCGTATATTGTGTCTCTGTTGTGCGTGTCTGTGTTGCGCGTGTGTGTCATGTGTGTCCGTGTGTGCGTCTCCCAGTCTGCAGCCAAGAAGCTGGTCCAGGTGCTGCTGAGCTCGGTGAGCGAGGACAGCTACTGGCCCCCCCTGGGCCCCCCACCCTCCTCCTGGCTTCACAGGGAGGGCACCGCCGCCTCCAAGGACGCCATGTACCCCCGGGCCAGACCCCCACAGCGCTACCCCATCGACGGGTACGAAAAAACCCTCCTCTCCATGACCCAATGACCCCGGCCCTCATCATATCATTGTTATTGTTGCTGATGTTATTGACGTGAACCCCTTCCCTCCTAACCGGTCGGTACCAGTAGACCGGTTCCTTGGTTGGGTTCAGGACTACCGCACACAGAACAGCTCAAAGACTGGAGAGAGGGAGAATGGAGAACCACGTCCATCCACCTCTATCTCCCCCACCATACACACACAAAAGAAAACACACACACACACACACACACACACAAACACGCTGTAAGAATGTCACACATACTCTGCACCACATGATTAATCCTACCCACACTATCACGGAGGATACGTGTCCACAAGGACGCGAGGAGGAAGAATAGTCCCCCTCACCACCACTATGTAGAGATGACAGGAGCTGAACACTGCTATATGGCGTGGTTGTTCGCCACTTAGGCAGCTGCAGATAAGGGCAAGAGATGGTGTCACGTAAATGAGGGTGGTTGTGTGTATGTGTGTGTATGTGTGTGTGTGGGTGTGAGTGTGTGTGTATGCGTGTGTGTGTGTGCGGGCGTGTGTTTGTGTGACACCTGAGAGAGGGCTGTACAATGATACTCCAGGGAATGGATGGTGTAGGTTTTGTTACCGAGCCACAGGTGAAACAAGACACCCTTTCTCATCTAGAAATGCCTGTGTGTGTGTGTGTGTGTGCGTCTGCACACCTTCATGCACAATTGTTTGTGTATACGTCTGCGTGCATGTATGTGTACATGCACACGTGTGTTTGTCGAAGTGTGTGTGTGTGTGTGTGTGTGTGTGTGTATGAAGCGCTGCTTTTACTCTTACTTCCTGCTTCCTGTGCAGCTGCTTCTGTCCCCACGACGTTGTGGAGGAGGCCATACTGCTACTGCTGATCACCGAGTCAATGGTGAGACACACACGCACACACACACCCACACACACACACACACACACACACACACACACACACACACACACACACACACCTGTATCTCACCTGTACATGTATGCCTGCCTGCTGCAGAACACTGAATCATTCTAAATGAGTAGGTGTGACTTGATGTACTGGGGGAACACAGACCGACCCGGCGTAGCCTTCATCCTGACCCACCAGACATCAACACACACACACTCACACACACACACACACACACACACACACACACACACACACACACACACACACACTAATTCACTATCAGTCTCCATTTTCAGCAGAATCCAGTGCCATATACCAAGTACCGATTTCATTTAAGGTTTTCAACTCAGCAGCCCATATTTAGACAGGTAAGGTAGGCAAATTAACATGTAATCATAGATTCACCTTCAGTAATCTATGATTTGCTTAGTGAAATAAATAAATAAATATATATATATATACAGAGAGAGACAGAGAGATAGAGCTATCTGATAAGGGTATTTTACAAACAGGAGATTCTCTATTTCTCAATGTCCTACTT
>JACYXH010000802.1:5459511-5667011 GCA_026745465.1 Lota lota
GGAATGGGGACAGCATTATCTCCCAGCAGCTCCACTGGCCAGAGCAGCCTTATACCATCTATAACCATCGTATCCACTATCCTATGCCAGCTGTCCCACCACTCGTTTTGTTCTTATTTGTTGTTCTGCCCCCCGCCCCCGATGATCTCTCCTAGCCCCGGCCTGTGCGCTTAACCATCATATGGTATGTGTGTTTTTAGTTGGTTTGGGATTGTATTCAGGTAGGTATACAAATGTGTCTGTACTGTTGCTCCTGTTTTCTTTGGTCTTGGGTGGGACGGACGTCGTGGGATTTGGCAGGAGAGGATTTCCATTCTTGCGGTTAGGGTTAACCCTAACACTCACCCTATAGGAATGAATATCTTGGTTAACATGAACACCATTAGTTAATTATTACTAGCCCGTTTTGTTAACTATTGTTGCTGGGTAATACTTATTTCTGCATTAACTAGTGTTTATTAATGATTAATTATTGTACCCTTATTTTGGGCCAAATGTGGATACGTTTAAATCAATCACTAGTGTTCTCTATAGTAAATAGAGTACATTTTTAATCAGTGACTTACAATGGGAGGAAGAAATATTGTAAATAGAAGCAATTCATTCTATACAATCAATATCAATACAAATCGGTGTGTATCAGTGTATACCAGTGTATACCTCAATGTGACAGTTTAAGACAAGTAAACTGATATGTTTAGGTTTAAAATGAAACCAAGAAGAAATGTAAGATCTTGGTTTTCAAGAAAACCATTCAATCTTTAGGTTTTTCATAAAAAATCATCTAAGAAGAAAGATTCTCAAACATTCTTAACCCTTTTGGTGAAAAGCAGTTTTTCTTAACTTTCGTCAGAAGTCCAATCAATCAATTAAGTCAAAAACAGCAGTTACAAAGATTTTTGTTCTTATAATACTTATGGGAATCCACTACCCAGCTTTGTGGGGACCTGTCTTCATGAAACATGAAAACTTCCAAACCATAGCTCCTCCCATCCAGTGCTTTGAGGAAGTGTTTGGTCCTTACCATCAGAGCCCTCCCTGACTGAGTCACAGCACAAAGGTCACAGTCTCAAATATTACAACCTCGTGGACAGGGGGATATTTAGGACCATACCTGGATTCAAGTTAGGCCTATTTGTTGACTGGCTTGGCATGTTGTGACAAGTTGCACACATTTGGCTATGCTATTTAGTTAAGTTATTCGTTTGTGGAAAAACCGGAAAACACATTGTTATACATAAATATATTCTACCTTGCTGTATACAGTTGGTTAATATGTATGTCTGTGTGCTTGATTGGGTCAGCTGGAGGAGGCTGAGTCCTTGTCTCAGAGTGTGGTGGCCATGGGGGAGGATGCGGGAGAGCTTCTGCCCAGAGCCCACCTTGCCCTGGGGCTGTGTTCCAGTCTGAAGGCCTCCGACGGTAGGACACATGCACACACACACATGCATACTAAAACACACACACACACACACACACAAATATACATACATACACACACACACATAAGCACACACACACGTGCACAAACACACACTCACGCACACACACACACACACACACAAACACACACACACACACACACACACAATGGCACATTTAAATAATACAACATATAATAAAATAATAATATCCATACATAATACATTTAATAGCAAGTTTATCAATACTTTATTATACTCATTATTAATACATCTCTCAATAAACATATTTATTATATATTTATACTTTTAATGTCATTTAACATTTAACAATGTCATTTAACACAAACACTTTTTCCAATATTTCTCTCCAGCCACTCTGAAAGCAGACAGAGACAACTTTAACATGAAATCTCTGGAGGAGCTGAACAAGTAGGACTTTTAATAATACCTGTATGTGTGTACATGTATGATATTCTCAAGCATTCCAAATTCCCCAGTGTTTATAATTTCCCAATGAATTGTAGTTTAGTGATCCTTGATAATCAATATTATCATAATCAGCATTCAATTAATATTGTTATTACCATCAGGGCACATCGACTGGACCCCCAGGATGCTCTAGTCGCCATGTACCTGGCCCTCCAGTTGGCCCTTGTACGCCAGGTACATATATGGGCAGTCACATGCCATCATCATAGTTAACATCCCCCACCTCCACCATGGTGAAATCTCCCAGACTTCTTCTATAACATTTGTATGGTGGTTTATATTTGTGTGTGTGTGTGTGTCTACGTCTACCTGTCTGTGTGTGTGTGTGTGTGTGTCTGTGTCTACGTCTACCTGTGTGTGTGTGTGTGTGTGTCTACCTGTGTGTGTGTGTGTGTGTGTGTGTGTGTGTGTGTGTGTGTGTCTGGGGCATCCCTATAGGTGTCAACTGCCATGGAGCCCCTGCAGGTGGCGCTGTCCCTGCATAGAGATGACCTGCACTCCCTCCACCTGCTGGTCCTGCTGCTCAGCGCTCAGAAACACCACAGACACGCCCTGGACACTCTCAAGCTGGCACTGAGCCAGCACCCACACAACTTCAAGTAAACACAAGCACACACACATGGACCAATGCAGACACTGTATATCTATAATCCCTAATCCTTCATCAGACATTCAATTCATTGATACGTGTATTTATTTATTTATTGAGGGGGCTTGAGTGTGTGTGTGTGTGTGTGTGTGTGTGTGTGTGTGTGTGTGTGTGTGTGTGTGTGTGTTTGTGACTCCAGTGGGTAACACAGTAAGGGTCCCATTCCCAGCTTTAGACCTCGCTGAGGGGATAGGGTGACACACACACACACTCTTTCAAACCGACAAACATTGACACGTGTGTACGTGCACACTCGTTACACGCCTTATTTAGATATGCCAGTGGGGAGGCCTGCATTGCGGTACCTTCCTAACACACACTTAGACCTTTAACACTGCAGCACTGACCCTAGCTCAACCCCCACCCCTGACTCACCCACCCTCCCCCCTTCCCCAGCCCCTTTGGACAGGGTGGGGCTTAGTGTCGTAAAACAAAGAAACCCCAAAGAACCCTACCTAAAACATTTTGAATGACACAGCTTTTTTTTCATTGTCATCTGATAGCCTAATCATTTTCTTTTCTTTAATTGTTAATCCTGTCAACCGAAAGCTGCATCTCTATAAATTGATATATCTACCCAGCAGGCATTACCCAGCTGTGTAACACAAGTGCTTGGATGTGAATCTTGTGGTACAACACTGGGTGTTAAGATACAATAAGATATACATTATCTTCCCGAAGGAAATTTGTCTTGGACACATACAGTATTTGACGTTAAAATACAAATAACATATTGCATACATACAGTACATACACAGGCTGTCACCCGTACACATGAACACACAGTATAGTACATGCACAGACTGTCATCAACCTAAGAATTCCACACTGGCCATCGTCCGACACACCTGTCGCCATCATATTGATGTACATAATATGTGCATTAAGGATAAGGCAGCTTCATCAACATGTCATGGTTATAAAGCATACATGTGTGCAGTTAAAATGTTAACAGCTAGTGTTGTAAAAGTGTTAAAATAGCTGAAATAACTTTTTACCCTGGTCAACCCAGATCCCAGGGGCTATAGGACGCACTGCCCGGTGCAGCCTCTAGGGGTCACTGTTGATTGCCACGATCTCTTTTGCCGGAGGCAGGCGGTGAGGGGGCATGTCCACATGGAGTAACGAACAAGAGGGGAAAAAATAACAATATAATTGATTGAAGGAAAAGGGTGACCAGAGAGCGAGAGGGATGGGTGAGGGTTGTAGACACCAGGGGATAGAGAGAGTGCGGTAGTATTGGCTATACCACAATGATCCATTTCCTTTTCCATCTAAATGTCTTTTTTTGACACACCTGCAACCTTGAAACCCATGCATATGTGCAAACACACATGCGCTAACACACAATGTGCACACTCATACACACACACACACACACACACACAATACACACATCTACTTAGTAGAGCCACTTGACTGCTTTGACCCATTTAAGAGCTATTTTCCCGGCTCAACCAATCATGTGGCTCTCTGTGGCAGGAATTCCCATCGCCCCGGTAACCATGAGGTCATATGGGTAAAGCAACAGCAGTTGTTGTTCACAAAGTGTTGTTATTTCATAGAGCCGCAGAGAGGCAATGATGAAGCAACAGCCAGAGATGGACAGATTTAGCGAGATTGGGAGATGCAGATGGACCGAATCTTTCAATACAAATAGAGAGAGACAGAGAGAGGAAGAGAGTGATGGATGAGCAACTAGAGACATGAACTAGGATATTTTTAACTAGAGATCACATCATTGAATATCGTTTGCCTCAACATCAGCGGTGCATGGGCTAAGATCAAAGATAATACGCTCAAGATGGCACTGACCATTCCATGTTACACACACACACACACACACACACACACACACACACACACACACACACACACACACACACACTCTCTCTCTCTCTCTCTCTCTCTCTCTCTCTCTCTCTCTCTCACACACACACATGCATTTACAGTACATGTGTGCACTATTCTCATTAGCGCTCGCCTCCCTGCACCCCAGCAAACTGTCAAGTCGCTGTAGCATACTAAATTCTCCTTCGCTCTCGCACTCAACCCACCCCCGTGCTCCCTCTCTATCTCCCTCTCTCTATCTCCCTCTCTCTATCACTCTCTCTCCCTCGCTCCCTCTCTATCTCCCTCTCTCTCTCACTCACTCATACACCCTCTCTCTCTCTCACTGGCTCCCTCTCTTTCTCTCACTGGCTCCCTCACTCTCACTCGTTCCCTCTCTCTCAATGGCTCCCTCTCTCTCACTGGCTCCCTCTCTCTTGCTCTCTCTCTCTATCTCTCCCTATATATCTCTCGCTCTCATTCTATCTCTATTTGTCCGTCTGTGTTTTACCCTTTTCTTTTGAAAATGTAATCAGCCGATAAACAAGAATACATTTCAATGTGAAACTAGATTCTGCCACAGCGTTTGTAAGGTAGAGAAGAGAAAGGGATAGAAGATGAGTGTGTGTGTGTCTGTGACACACTTGGAGGGGTGGAGAAGAGGAGAGAAAATGTGAGAAGGGGATGAGGGAGAGAGAGATAGAGAGAGGGATCGAGAGGAATGGTTGAGTTGCACTGGAGTTTGTACGAAAGAGAATGAGTAATCCCATCCTTTGATTCTGCAATCATCTCACAGAGACAGTGCAAGGGGAGATGTGTGCAAGGGAGCCATGCACATATACAAGTGCATGGGACCTTGTGAACATGTACAGCATAAGTAATACTGTAGAAGGTGGATTTTTATGTTTACATGGATGGTGAGGACTCTGGCACTCAAAGACCCCAGCCAGTCCACCAACCAAACCTTTATTTTGCATGTTGAACCAGCAGATTCAGGCCACATGAAAGAGGAAAGGAAGATCATTCTACTGTTGAGTGTGTGAAATCTACACACTAAACAGTGCACACTCACACAAAACCACTGATGCACGCACAGACACACACTAACACATCACTGCTTTTTTTACTCTAAAAAGAGGGCTATATTCCTCTTCTTTTCCTATTTTCTTTTTCACGCCATCACTCTGAAGGGCTCTGCCACACTGGTAATGGGGAGCCCAGGGACACACACAGAAACACACACACATTAACACACACTAACACATGCTGTCTCGGATGGACACTGATGACGGCGTATCCTTAACACTAAGGTCCCTTGCCGGCAGCTGTCATCTGCACATCAGGAGATCCATCCTGGATCTCCCCCACTCTCATGTCACCCTACACCATCACACACACACACACGCACACACACACACACACAAACACACTTCCTGCTACGCCTTACCTCTTTCTCCCACTCCTTTATTCGCACATCTTCCACTCTCTCAGCACACAAACACACACACACACACAAACATAAATACACCCACACACACATAACACACAATACATACACACACATGCACACAAAAACACAAATACGATCTCTCTCACACACACAAACGCACACACACACATATATACACGTGCACACAACCAAACACATTTACACATACGCGCGCACACACACACATCAACAGTTCCCCTTCATCTACTGACCTGGGAGCCTCTTAACAAGATCCTATTGATCCAAACCCCTCTTCTCCTCTCGCTCTCACACACTCTCTCTCTTTCTCTCTCTCTCTTTTCTCTCTCACTCTTGCTGTCTCTCTCTCACTCTCTCTCTCTCCCTATATCTCTCTCGCTCTCGCTCTCGCTCTCACTCTCTCTCTCTCTCTCTCTCTCTCTCTCTCTCTCTCTCTCTCTCTCTCTCTCTCTCTCTCTCTCTCTCTCTCTCTCGTCTCACTCAAACTTTCTTTCTCTCACTCTCACGGTCACTCTCCCTTACAGTCTCTCTCTCAGTCTCTCTTTCTCTCTCGCTCTCCTCTCTCTTGCCGTCTCTCTCTCACTCACTCTCACTCACTCACTCCCTTCCTTCCTTCTGTCATTCTGTTTCTTTCCCCTTTTTTCCTCCTGCTTTACCACTGAACATTTCATACTTCTGTACACACACACACACACACTCATGCACTCACGCACACACACACACACACACACACACACACACACACACACACACACACACACACACACATACACACGCACACACTCACATTGCATTCATCTCCTGCCAGTTGACAGCGTAGTACAGAATAATTGGAGGTGCCTTCAGCAGCCGTTCAGTCTGTATTGTAGAGGAATGCTGTCTCCTTCTCTGTGTCTGGACTGTGTCCTTCTGTTCCCTTCCATCTTCCTCTCTCTTTCTCTCTCCTTCTCTCTCTCTCTCTCTCTCTCTCTCTCTCTCTCTCTCTCTGTCTCATTCTCCTTCTCCTTCTCCTTCTCCTTCTCTCTCTCTCTCTCTCTCTCTCTCTCTCTCTCTCTCTGTGTCTCTCTGTCTCTCTCTTCTCTGTTCCTCACACTCATGGATGAGTGATGCGCATGAGAGACATTTCCTCTGAGAGCTCCCTTCTGGCACTTACTCACACACTCTCTCTCTCACACACACACACACACACACACACATCATACATGTATGCACACACATTCAAAAACACATACACACACACACACACACACACACAAACACACACACACACACCCACACCCACACCCACCTACAAACGTGGACACACACTAGTGCACATCGGAGACTCCCACATCTTTTAACTAGCTGTCTTCGGCCCAAAGAGCTGAACAGACACACTCTCCTCATCTTGTCACCTCATCAGCCTCTCAACACACACACACACACACACACAATCTCTCACAACATCTCACAACACACTTCTCACACACGCACACATGCACACACACGCACACACACACACACACACGTTTCTCACACACTCACACACACACACAGTGTCCTCAAAGCCCACTGCTGATGACGATGCGTGTCCGGTCTGTTGCTCATTAGTCCATCTGTGCTTCAGTTTGCACGGCTCGTTGAAAAGTTAAAAAGTCTTCAGCGGTGGCCCAACACGACCATACACACAAAGCTCATATAGATAGTTGTTCACGCACATGTAAAGAGTCCACTCATGGGAATGGGGTGGATGGATGGATGGGCAGACAGCGGAATGGGTGGAGAGACATCCAGATGGATGGATGGATGGATGGACAGACAGTGGAATGGGTGGAGAGACATCCAGATGGATGGATGGATGGGCAGACAGTGGAATGGGTGGAGAGACATCCAGATGGATGGATGGATGGGCAGACAGTGGAATGGGTGGAGAGACATCCAGATGGATGGATGGATGGGCAGACAGTGGAATGGGTGGAGAGATATCCAGATGGATGGATGGATGGATGGATGGGCAGACAGCGGAATGGGTGGAGAGACATCCAGATGGATGGATGGACAGACAGTGGAATGGGTGGAGAGACATCCAGATGGATGGATGGATGGGCAGACAGTGGAATGGGTGGAGAGACATCCAGATGGATGGATGGATGGGCAGACAGTGGAATGGGTGGAGAGACATCCAGATGGATGGATGGATGGGCAGACAGTGGAATGGGTGGAGAGATATCCAGATGGATGGATGGATGGATGGATGGGCAGACAGCGGAATGGGTGGAGAGACATCCAGATGGATGGATGGACAGACAGTGGAATGGGTGGAGAGACATCCAGATGGATGGATAGATGGACAGACAGTGGAATGGGTGGATGGGCAGGCAGGTGGATGGACAAAGAGACAGATTGATGTATGGCTGGACGGACAGACAGATGGATGACTGGATGTGTTCTTTCATCATTTCAGGCATGTGAAATCAGAATCATAACCATTCGCACCTTACTTGCCTCCAAACGGTGTGTGTGTGTGTGTGTGTGCGTGCCTAGTTTGTTGTTCACTAAGGTCAAGCTGGAGGAGGTTCTGTATGGACCAGCTGTGGCGCTCCAGACTTGTGAGGCCATGCTGCAACTCTGGCAGAGCCGCTATGACTTCAATCGCACCAGGTGAGTGTGCATCCATCTGTTTGAATGTACGTGCGTGTACATTGTGGTTACATTTTGAGTCACTACATCAGCGTGTTTGTTGGTGTCAAATTACATGCTGCTGCCTCCCTATGTTTTATTGATTAGTGTGTGTCTGTGTGTGTGTTTATGTGAATGTGTGTGCCTGTTAATAACCTTATGAACGTGCGTCTGTGTGTGTGTGTATGTGTGTGTGTGCATGTATGCGTGCGTGTGTTTGTGTGTGTATGCGTGTGTGTGTATGCGTGCATGTGTATGTGTGTGTTTGTGTGTATATGTGTGTGTGTGTGTTTTTGTGTGTATGCATGTGTGTGTGTATGTGCATGTGTGTGTGTGTGTGTGTGTGTGCGTGTGCGTGTGCGTATGTGTGTGTGTGTGTGTCTGTGCCTCCCCAGCGAGGTGGATGACAGCAGCAGTGTACCAGCGGCTGAGCGGCCAGAGGTCCAGCCCGGGGGGAGGAAGAGCTCCACCACCCTCACCCTTCCAGACTTCCAGGATGCCTCCACGGGTGGGCATCTCACCCACTCTACCTGTCCCACACCTTCCACCACACCCCCCCCCCCCCCCCCATCTGCTCAGCTGTTCCCATAGAAACATATATTTTCCTGTTTTACCATCCATCTGACCCCTCTGTGTGTGTGTGTGTGTGTGTGTGTGTGTGTGTGTGACTTGCAGGCTCGTTCAGCGCTCCGTCGATGGTCGCCTCTCGCCTGGACGCCGCCCTGTCCGAGGTGTCTATCACTAGCTCCACCCACCGCCAGGGTCCTGCCTACATCTGGTCAACACTGGAGCGCATCTGGCTCCATGCAGGTAACGCCACCGCACACACAGCCTACGTTTATATCACACACTGACCCGGGTTCAAAGTCACGTTCTTACGTGGGACCTCTTCTGTTTTACTCCGTGATAGTCGGCGGTTCAAGCTGTGCACCATTAGTAGCCTATGCACCATACTACCATGTAATCGTGTAGTAATGCTAGGAGCCTAGCAGTAATATCAATAGTGTCACTGACCTGCTTATAACCGCATTATTATGATTCTCACAGCAACAAAAGGGAGGGGAAGGGGACAGGGATGATGCAAACACTGTTTGATGTTAAGCTGGGGCAATCGGATAGAAGTTCAATATTTAAATGTTATTCACATAATACAAATAACAAATAATCAAATTGACCTCCAATAATCAAATTGACCCAAGAAAAAAGTACACCTTGAATGCCCGATATGCTATTATCCTTATGCAGTCCACCATGCATCCTTTCTGTGGGCTCCCAAACTAGCTGAACATAGCTGACACAGCGCTCAGCACCCTGGTAGCATAGCATCCCTGCTAGCATAGCATCCCTGCTAGCGTAGCATCCCTGCTAGCCTGGTAACAGAGGTTGGAGGCAGGGTGCGAATACCCTAGGCATTCCTAACCATCACGTAACTAGTACCAAGAGAGCCAGTTTCTGTCGCAGATCGCACCACGGTCGACTATTCGTTAGCGCCACAACGCCAATTAGCCGTGTCGCATCTGTCACCCCCCCCCCCCCCCCCCCCCCCGTTTCCTCTGGGAGTTCCTACGAAAGGAAGTGGATAGGAAGTGGATTGAAGCTAGTGAATACAGAGCAATGGGGGAGGTGGGCTGGTGTACTTATGGAGCGAGTGGTTTGAGAATGAAGCCATGACTATTGGATGGTGAAGGATGGTAATGAAGTGACTAGAATATATGTGAGCATTGGTACAAGCTGACTGTCCAGAAAGACACACACAGGAATGGGTGGGGCTTATGGGAAAGGGGAGGGGCTTGGAGGGCAGCAGATTCACATCCCCTGTGATGTAATGGTTATTTTCCTCGTCAGACCTTTGAACCCAGCTGTTCACTCCTCTGAGAACAGGCAGAATGTCGACTGGAATGTGTTGTGTGTGCGTGGGTGTGCATGTGTGTGTGAGTGTGTGTTTGTGGCTTGGGGTGTGTCTCCTGCTCCCCTCCCCAACCTTCCTGACATTCCTTCATTCATGGGACACTTCCTGCCTTCTTTTCACATACAAACATACACACACACACATGCGCGCACACATACACGCACACATGCGCACACATACGCACACATACGCACACACAGATTCGCAAATACGCACACACACACACACACACACATACACAAGCTATAACACAGCCAGCCCAACATAACATTATCTGTATAGCCGCACACACACGGACACATACACACACACACAAACACACACACACACACACACACACATACACACACACCTGTGAGTAAACCAGACGTTACCTCAGATGAACGTTCTCGTTACATCCAAACTGCTGAAATAATTTGCAAGCACGGATACCACCTACACATTTAGTTTTAACCAGAATTTCACATTTGAAGGCTTTATGTTATCGGAAATCGTTCAATAAATCATAAATTTTCTATCAAACAGAAGAGAAAAGACTCACAGGGATACAATTATTCAATCTGTGCAACCGTATCTGAGTACCTTCCCTCATGCACACGCACACACACACACACACACACACACACACACACACACACAGAAATAAATACAGGAGCTGTCACTGTAAACTTCTGTATACATTCTGGGCCCTGGCTCTTCTGCTGGTTCCATTAGGCAGGGTGGCTCCTCACCACAAACTGGCTTGGTCTGTTCATCGCCAGCATAGCTGAGGTTTTATTGTCTACGGATGTGTGTGTGTCTGTATCTTGTGTTTTGGATATACTTTATGTAACAATAAGTGTACTCTGTGTAAGTATCACTAACCATGTGTGCCTGTGCCTCTGTGTGTGCGTGTGTGTGTGTTTGTGTGTCTGTGTGTGTGTGTGTGTGTGTGTGTGTGTGTGTGTGTGTGTGTGTGTTTGTGTGTGTGTTACTGGCAGTTTGCAGATAGCTTGGCCAGGCAGCAGGCCGTATGCGATGTCCATATTTAGACAAGATTTCCATTACTTCCCAGACACAGTTTCTGTCCTTTCACTCTTTCTCCCTTCCTCATTCTTCTTGCTCTGGCTCCCTCTCTCATTCTCTCTCACTCTCTCTCACTCGTCCTTCTACTCTGACCCATGTTTCTGGCAGTGACACATGTGACATTGTTAAGTTTAGTTTGTTGTAGTATTTGACTATGACTGTCTTTGTCTCTCTCTCTTTCTCCCTCTCTCGCTCTCTTAATGGTGCTCTACGCTGGTCGGCAGGTGAGCTGTTCATGGTGGACAGTCGCCTGAAGGAGGCGCAGTTCTGTGTGGCCGAGGCCGGATCCCTCTCGCCCAACTCCCACGGCGTGCTGCTCCAGCGGGGCCGCCTGGCCGAGCTCCGGGGTCAGCTGGACGAAGCCAAGGGCCTCTACGATGAGGCCCTTGCCATCCACCCTACAGGCCAACGCGTGCTCATCCACATGGTGAGAGAATTGACTTGCTGACATGCGCTAGTTACTACCTATGCTGCTAAATACTAGGTTGAAATATGGCTAACTTATCGTTATTTTAATATTCCGTTGTTACGTTATTGTTACGTAAATGCTACGTTCCAATAACGCTATTGTTACGCTATCGGTACATTATCGTAACATTATTGTTATTTTATGAGTATGTCAGTGCTACCTTATCAGTATGTTATCGGTACTTTATGGGTATCTTAGGGGTAAGTTATGGGTACGTTATCGTTACGTTATTGATATGTTATCATACGTTCTTGCAATATTATTGTATTGTTTTAACGTTGTTGTTTTTGTTGAAACTCGTTGTTACGCTGTCGTTACATAAGGCTAAAAAGTCATTTATCATTACTTTATTGGTTAGTTAGTAACATCCTTATATTATCCTACACAAGGGCGGTGAAAATTTCGAACTCAAAGTTGCTAGCGTGTATCAAAATGTTAGACTGTGTCGTCTGTTTCTCATCTATTTCTATCTACACGTCTTTAGAATTATTATAAATAGAAAATTGAGAAAATGGCCTCAAAGATTCTGTATATTTCGTGGCAAACACAATATCCACAAGCACATACACAACATTTAATGGCTGCAATGTTCATTGAGGGCCACACTGTCACGCATTATGTGGCCTAATTTAGCTTCAATCTGACACATTGCCACAGCAGTGAATTCCGCATGTGTTTTTTTCCTTCCTCCTAAATTAGAGCTCGGTTATCAGTTCACAACCCCACCGACATCAAGGAGCACAGCGTTTAAGATGCCCGTCTGGTCGAATCTCATAGGAACCATCTTCTCGGTCCCTAGTCATGCATTGTTCTCTCTCTCTCTCTCTCTCTCTCTCTCTCTCTCTCTCTCTCTCTCTCTCTCTCTCTCTCTCTCTCTCTCTCTCTCTCACTCTCCATCGAGCCCTCTCTATCTGTCCCAGAGAATCTACCGAATTAACCGCTGCTGGGCTGACCTTTGAACCTCCCTCTGTTGTCATTGCAAAGACTAGAAAGGGAAACCACCCAACCTGACCTGGCTTGACACATAGACACACATGAATACACACAAGTACACACACACACACACACACAAACACACACACACACACACACACTGTCCATGGTCTCCATAGTAACAGGGATATGTGCTGCTAGTTATTGCTTTGACTTAAGCACTGGCCACATTCAGACCACATAAGGCTAGCAATTTACATCCAACTGCGTGTGTTTGTGTGTGTGTGTTTGTGTGTGTGTGCAGGTGTCAGCAAGTGTGTGCACGCAAAGCAGCGTAAATGTTACAATATACTGGTAATCTTGTCAAAGCATGTTTGGATGTGAATTTGAGAATGTTGGAATGTTTGTTGTAATTGGATATGGGTTCATGTATGAGTATGTGTGTGTGCGTGTGTGTTTGTGTGTGTGTGTGTGTGTGTCTGTACATGCCTGTATTTCTATTTATTTTTTGTTGTTTTACTGTTATTTAGGGTATATTAAATGATGTGCCTGTGATTCAGTGTGTGTTCATGTGTATTGGCAGTATGTTTGTAATATGTGTGTGTATATATTACAGTATGCTTGGGTGTATGTGTGTTCATGTGTGTGTGTGTGTGTGTTTGTGCGTGTGTGAGCATGCTCAGTTTGTCTTGCTCCATTGAGGTAGAGTGTGCTGGCCCCTCTATCCATATTTGGCCTATGGGAGCACCAATCCCAGGGGGTGAAGAGTTGAAATAAAGCCAGCTGGCACTGCACTGCTCTGGGTCTCTAGCAGGGCAGATGTGTTCTGTGTGTGTGTGTGTGTGTGTGTGTGTGTGTGTGTGTGTGTGTGTGTGTGTGTGTGTGTGTGTGTGTGTGTGTGGAAGAGAGAGAATTTATTTTAGTGTGTGTGTGTGCTTCTGCGTGTGTGTCTACGTGTTTCTTTGTGCATGTGTGTCTGTGTGTTTCTTTGTGCATGTGTGTGTGTGTGTACGCCACTACACATATGGACTTGACCTACATGGATGTGGCCATATGTACACTTCTATTTCAGTGGATTATGGCCTTTTTTTGGTTTGTTAGACCTACACATACGTCAAGGTATCAATGTTACATAAATCCAGCTATCCAAATCATACATATGTACATATTAGTATGAGTATTATATATATATCAATGTATCAACATAATATATATACCAACATAATAACATTATGTCAACATCACACATATCAAGGTAGCAACATAAAATATATCAAGGTAACAACACATAATTAAGGTCACAACATAACTTAAATCAAAATAACAACATAACATATATCAAGGTAACAACCCACTATTGAGGTAACAACATAACATATATCAAGGTAACAACACGTATCAAGGTACCAACATATTCTGTATGAATGTAACAACACGTATCAGGGTAACAACAGAACATGTAAATGTAACACATAATGAAGGTAGGAACCAAGCATATATCAAGGTAACAACACATAATTAAGAAAACAACATAACATCTATCACCGTACCAACACGTATCAAGGTAGCAACATAACTTGAATCAACATGTATAGTGGGTATAGTTTAGTCTTGTGGCGGGTCTGAGTGAGACTGGCGCGTGTGGGCGCTGTTTATTTGGAGCGGTGCACAGTGCCCGCACTGCTGGCCGTCTCGCTGAGACATCAGCCTACAGTTGTCGCTCACCCATCGCCATGCCGCTCTCTCAAATTTATTTTTACTCCGGCTCGGTTAAGGACGCTCCGTGTGCCAGTGGCCCAATTTTACTTAACCCTTTATTTTCTTTCTTTCTTTCTTTCTTTCTTTCTTTCTTTCTTTCTTTCTTTCTTTCTTTCTTTCTTTCTTTCTTTCTTTCTTTCTTTCTTTCTTTCTTTCTTTCTTTCTTTCTTTCTCTCTCTCTCTCTCTCTCTCTCTCTCTCTCTCTCTCTCTCTCTCTCTCTCTCTCTCTCTCTCTCTCTCCCTCTCTCCCTCACTCTCTCTCACTAGCATTCGCCCCCTTATCTTGACTTTATTTGTCACACATGGGAAAGAGATGGAACCCAAGCACAGAGATCAGCTGAAGTAATTTGGAACACATTGAGGGAGGAAAATATAGGAAACAGACATTCAGCACAGATATTCAGCACCTTCTATTTACTATTACATTTTTTCAGAGATGCTTTTATCCAATATGTCTTATTAAGGAGCAGGTAGGGGATTATATATCTTGCTCAAGGATGCAGGCAGGATGCGACCTTTGGTGCTGGAATCAGGAACCATTAACTGAGATTCCTACCAGCTGGGCATGAATCTTCTGCAGTCTAGAGTTAACCACAGACGGTGACAATAACTGCCAATATTGGTGGTTTGCGGGCTCTAATGCCACAGATCATATGAGTGCAATAAAGGGAAAGTCATTCTAATGCATTCCTAAGAACTATTAATGTCTCTGGAGGTGATGGTTTCACCTTCAGGATTTGACTGAATCGTGCAAAAGTAACAGCACACGCTAGCAGCTGTGGGCTAACTTGATATAAAGGGGAGATTTCAATTAAATAATATGGCTGATGCACGTGTTTCAAGGTAAAGGTGAACAAGTTTTTGCATCAACAGAAAGATCAACAGAAAAATACATCATGCGGAGCACTTAAAGACTGAAACACATCTTAGAGTTCTACAGTATGACATCGCTGAGAAAGATCCACCCCCCTGCCACCCACTTACCACTCACCTCCCCATAAACACATGCACGGTAACCATGGGAGACAGGGAAGAGGCTGGGGTGGTTAAACACACATATTACTTGCAGAACACACACACACACACACACACACACACACACACACACACACCATAATTCTGTCTTGAAAAAAGCAACCTCTGGCTTTTTCTCTCCCCGTGTGTGTGTGTGTGTGTGTGTGTGTGTGTGTGTGTGTGTGTGTGTGTTTGTGTGTGTGTGTCTCTCTCTCGCTCTCTCATTTTCTTTCTTTCTCACCTATTCCCTCTATGGACCAATCATGTACTGTTGATGTATGCTGTTTTTGTTGGTGTGTAACTAAAAGTGCAGATGACTGGAAAAGAGAGATAGTGAGAGAAAGAAAGAAAGAAAGAAAGATTAAGAAACAAAGTAAGAAAGAGAAAATGATCTAGATAGAGAGAGTAAAAGGAGCGAGTGTAAGGGGGGAGAGAATGGTAGGGAGATGTGTGGCAGTAGTGCAGTGAGTCACTGCTGTGGTCAGCTGCTGGTCAATGTATTTTAGGATGAATGTAGGGTGTGGTAATGTAAGAAGTTAGCATATAGCGCTTCGACTTGTGGGTGCGTATCGATGTGTGTGGGTAGGTATGTGTGTGTGTGTGTGTGTGTGTGTGTGTGGATGAGTTTGTGCGGATGAGTTTGGGTATGTGTTGGCGAGTACATGTGTGTATGTGTGTGCACTGCACACTTAAAATTAGCTTTTTAGATTTACATCATCATGGGTTAAACATACCACCAAAATGTTTTGTCAGCAAAGTCCATAGTCTATACAGCAGTCTATTAGCAGCTAGCACCGCTAGCAATTTAGCTTTTTATCCTGCCAGCTCTTAGATGGCCCATCTGCATGCAATGCATGGCATGTGGTGTGCACTAGTGTCTGTGTGAGGGTGGTACATAAAGACACACATTACAGTGATATTTGCTCCTGCAAGGGGTGGTCAGAGCTGGGGGAAGGGGAACGGGTGTGCTGAAACACGGCCTTCCCTGGCTTCAGGCTGATGTTTTAAATGAATCCAAACCATTCTATACATCACAGCTCATCTCTCAGCGGGCTTCCAGTGAGCCACAAACACACATGTGGGCAAATCACATGCACAAATGTACACATACATGCATGCATGAACACTGCATGTACACTGCATAGATATTGCATAAACACACACACGTGTGTCCTTTTCCTCCCCAGCAGTGGCACATCCATGCACAGATTCTCATATGCATGCACACACTCAAGGACCATGACTTGTGCTTATTGAATTAATCGCGTTCCAATTATCAAATGGCCCAATCTCTCTCTCTCTCTTGAGAGTGAGTTTTTCTCTTCCTGTGTCTTTCTCTCTCCCCCACACATTCACACATATTACTTCCTTCTCATCATATTTTTTGCTAAATCCCTCTGTCATCCCACTTTCTTTCTCTCCCTCTCTCTCTGTGTTTTTCTCTCTATCTCTCTCTCTCCATCTCCCCCTTGTCTCTGTGTGCAGATGGGGGTGGTTGTCAGCTGATTAGATAATGCAAATACATTATTTATAACACTTCGCTCATTCTCACTGCTTTATGGCATTGCCTAGCAACCAGGGAAATATATTCTATTGAGCAGGGCCTCTGACAACGAGAGAAGAGAGAGAGAGAGAGTCTTGTCTTATGCTATTTCCTTATTTTCGTACCCTTTCCTCTGCTTTCTTTCTCTTGCGTTCTCTCTCTTGCTCTCTCCCTCTCTTTACCACATGGCGACCTCCATGATTATCTCAATTCAACCACTCCCCCCACCCAAAATAAGTAATCTCATTGTTTTACCTCTTTATCCTATCGCTATTCCTGTTTTCTTCCTGTCGTCTTCCCCCTCGTCTCCATTTTCTTTCCTCACTGTCTTTCCTATTTGTGATTGAGAGTGTGTGTGTGTGTGAGAGTGTGTGAGTGTGTGTGTGTGTGTGTGTGTGTGTATCTGATTGATTAGATTTGCCTGTGCGTGTGCATGTGTGTGTGCCTCCAATTTATTCGATTAGTCTTTGTGTGTGCACATCCGCATGCTTTGTGTGCGTGTGTGTGTGTGTGTGTGTGTGTGTGTGTGTGTGTGTGTGTGTGTGTTTGTCCCTGTGTCTTCCTGCCTGCTGTGTCTCACTTGTTTTTCTGTTCCTCATGTGTTTGTCTGCTGGATGCATGTGCATGTCTGCTGTGCTGTTTAGTGTGTTATTCCCTGTGCTGTATGCAAATGAGCTCAGAGAACTGTAGCTTGCTAGCTAGCATCCGAATGGAGAGACGCAGATACACAGATAGACAGACAGGAGGGCCATCTGGGAAGCATGCTCTTTTTATTCTACAGAAAACTCATTGATTATACCACATGGTTATCTCTTTAAAGTATGTTAACCTAACAAATAAATTCGGACATTTAGCAATTTCCTGTCTGGGATTAAGAAAGTCTCATTTTACCTTAACTATCAACAAGGCATGCAAATATACGTCATGTACTATAAAATAATTATGTAATGTAATATACAAAGAGTAAGCTATAGATCCAAATAGCACGTGCTCCGTTTGATTGGGGGGGGGGGGGGGGGGGGGGGGGGTACGTTAAAACATGGAGATTAGCTGTGTTTTGAATGGCCGTTGACCTGACGTGCGGAAAACACCTGCACTCATCCGCTCCCCAAGAGTCCATCAGCCATTCCTAATCCATTTATCCACCCACATATCTATGTGTTCATCCATCCATTCAACTAGCCGGCCGGCCGGCCTGCCCGCCAGCCAGCCAGCCAGCGACCGGCTCAACTCACCACTCTCTTTTCACCTGCACTGCTTGGGCCGTCTGTAGGATTACAGTGTTCGGCCCGCAGACCCTGTGCTGGGTCACTGCCCGGCCATGGGAGCACAGGACCGCCTCCATGCAACGGCCACGTCACTCTCAAATATTGTAGTCTCTCGCTCGTGGGCCGCGCTGGGGCAACGAGCTTCGTCTACATACATAGACTTCTCTAGTGAATGGGGCTTCTCCTGCTTGTTTAATGGCCATGAAGGTATTGATTTATAAATCTCTCCTTCTTGCATGTCTTTATACACTTTCTCAGAAACACTGCTTCTACCAGTAAATCACAAATGCGGTATGGTGGAAAAAGCTGAGCAAGAGAGAGTGCGTGTGTGTGAGTGTGAGTGTCAGTGTGTGTGTGTGTGTGTGTGTGTGTCTGTCTGTGCGTGCGTGTACGTGCGCGTGGACAAGTTTTGTAGCTGTGTGCTTGCCAATATTTTTTTAACCCTGGTGTGTCTGGAGACAGATCACCGCCGTCATCATCTTCATCTTCATCATCATCATCATCATAGCAAGGATGAAGTGAGAACAAGATGTACGAGGAGATGTAGAGTGAGGGTTGTCATCAAAAGGATAAACAAACTTCATACAGAGGTGGTCATATGTCAACTCTATTGCTTGCCCACACACACACACACACACACACACACACACACACAGGCACACACACACGTCATACAGACATTCACACTTGCACACAGGTTGCTATCTATAGACACAGGGTGTTAACGGAGAGAGAGAGGTTTTCTCCCTAGCTAACCATAAAAGAGACAGGGCATGACAGGGGAAAGCAGAAATGGCAATGGCGGGGGAGGGGGGAGAGAAAGAGAAAGAGAGAGAGACACAAGTGAGGGGGCGAGGGAGGCAGATATGCTCTCATTGAGTGTTGCATCACTGCCCCTAGATAGCTATGTGGATTTCAACCCAATTAATCTGGAGTTTGTGAACAGTCTGCAGTCTACAAGACTTGTCTGCCTGACCTCAGTCAAGGTGTTCTCTCTGTCTCTCTGTCTCTCTTTGCCTCTCTCTCTTTCTTTCTCTCTCTCTCTCTTTCTTTCTCTCTCTCTCTCTCTTGCTCTTCATCTCTTGCTCACTATCTCTCTCTCTTTCTCTCTCTATTGCTTGCTCTGTCTCTCTATGTCTCTTATTCACTTTGTGTGGTCTCATTCCATTCTGTTAAGTGTGTAATTAAATGAGTGAATGAGTGAGTGAGTGAATGAGTGGCATGGAGGGGAACAGTCACATGTAAACATGTGTGTGTGCTTGCGTGTGTGTGTATATGTGTGTGTGTGTGTGTGTGTGTGTGTCTTTGTGTACACCTAAATATGTGCATATATAGGTTACTAGTAGAACGTGTGATACATAGTCCCCACATAGAAAGCACCAAACACATGCACACACACGCACACAGAACACAGATTTGTTTGCTTGAGTCACTGTAGGCACAGCAATCGAATAGAGCGCATGATAATCATCAAACATCAAACATTCCTTTCCGAAACGTACATTTCCAAGAAAAAAAACTGAATTAAAACGATCACAGATACTCTTTCTTTCCTATACCAGTATGTGTCTCTCTCTATATATATTTCTGCTTCTTTGTCTTTCTTTCTTCCTCTCTCACTTGGATCTACCATACAAACCCACCATCTGCTTGCTTAGTTTTACGCCATTAAACAATTGAAATGGTGCATATGTTATATCCAAGTTGATTATATTAGTTGTCTCATACAGTAGATTATACTCACTCTCCAGGCTGGTTATGGTATTTCAGTTTACTAACCAATTCAGTCCAGTGTATCTCCTCAATAAACATGGAAAATGTGGGGCAATAAAAAGAGCTGAAAAAGCTGTCCATATTAGCATAGCTCTCATAGATGTGCTGGTTTAAAGCTTCAGTCTACAACTCAAACTACATTCTGAAATAGTTGACTTCCATCCATCAAACTACACAACCATCCATCCATCTATCACCCTGACCATCTTCATCTCATCCATCTCTCCTTCCATCTTTCATCCATTCATTCATCTATCCATCCATCCATCCATCCATTTGTCCATCTATCCATCCATTCATCTATCCATCCATCTATCCATCTATCCATCTCTCCTTCCATCTATCATCCATCCACCCACTTCACCCACCCCACCCATCCACCCATCCCTCCACCCTCCCCCCCACCATGTGCTCCCTCCAGGGCCAGCTGCTGGTGCGTACGGGGCGGGTCCACCTGGGGGAGAAGGTGCTTCGGGATGCCGTGCAGGCCCACAGCACGTCCCACGAGGCCTGGAGCGGGCTGGGTGAGGCCCTGCAGTCCCGGGGCTCCAGCCAGGCCCCAGACTGCTTCCTCACCGCCCTGCAGCTGGAGGCCACCTCCCCTATCCGCCCCTTCACCGTCATCCCCCGGGAGCTGTGAGGATCAGGGCCTGTCGGCATGTGTTTGTGTGTGGGGGGGTGTGGGTGGGTGTGTGTGTGTGTAGGGGTGGGTGTGTGTGATGATGAAGGTGGGGATGGGTAGTTGGCATTTGGGGGGGAAGGGATATGGTCATTCAAGACTGTTGCGCTCTCTCTCTCTCTCTCTCTCTCTCTCTCTCTCTCTCTATCACAAGGACAATATCAATGACGATAAAAGAGGCTAGGACATGATGAAGAGTCAAAGTCATAACACAACCAGCTGATGCAATGGATTGACCTCTGTGTTTGTGTGATTGCTGTTGAGATGTAGAACTACATTCCTGTATCCTGTTTGAATCTATATATTTATACTGTGTGTACATATCTTTAAGATGATATCAATCACTCCGCCATATAGGTCTGTGATGTATTTTTGATCAATTTGATCCGCTCATTCTTTTGAATTGCTCATGTGCACATGCACACACATGCATGCATACAAACTATATTCAGTCAGGGTTTTTGATTGTACCATTCCGAGTCTCTCTAGTTAAAGTATGTGTACAACCATGTGAATGTGTTCACATTTACCTTTGCACTCAAACATCTATTGTATGTATCTGTGTGTGTGTGTGTGTGTGTGTGTGTGTGTGTGTGTGTGTGTGTGTGTGTGTGTAATTGAGTGTGCGCAAATGTGTTTGTGTGTTTGTGCATGGGCGTGTGTTTTAAATAGGCTCTCTGGGGTGTGTCGCGGGCACGTTATCCTGTTTGAGCTTTACAGTGCAGGTGACTTATTTGTTTAAAATGTCTATTGTTTTAGACATTCTCTCTGTCTGGTTTTTTTCTGTTGACTCATCGCATCCTCGATGGAAAACCCCTGTTCTGAATAACAATCCAAAAATACAAATACATGATGATGAATAAAAATACAATGCAATCACTGGCGCCTCCCATGCAGTCACCTGCCTCATCACTTGTGTCTAATCGACATCACATCAGAGTGTATGCCTGCATCACTGTGAGGCCAGGGAGCACACTGGCCGCTTATATAACCCAGCCTTTAAACTACTTCTACCTCCTCCTCCTCCTCCTCCTCCTCCTCCTCCTCCTCCTCCTCCTCCTCCTCTCCCAGCATCTCCCTCTCTTATTCTCTCTCTCTTTCTCTCTCACACACTCTGTTGTTCACTCCCCCTCCCCCCAATTGCTTGCCTGATGTGATGTGATGTGGCTTGGTTGCCTAGCAACAATCCCCTTGTTTGAGTAACACAGGAAGCGGGGAGATATCTAGTCTGCCGAGCAACACGCGCGCACACACACACAACACACACACACGATACACGCACACACACACACACACAACCACACATACACCACAGCAAACACAGGCCCCAGAAAGCTATATGTACATGTGCACGCACACACACAGACACACGTGCACGCACACACTCACTCACAGGCAGAAAAGGCCTGTGTTGTGGAGCTTCATTTGCCTACAGGGTCTGTCTGATGTCACCATGTAAGGTATGAGGCAGCTATTATCAAAGTCTGTGGCGGTTGCCGGGGGGCCGGGAGATCGATCTGTGTGTGAGGAAGAGCCCATCACTTAGTTCTCAGACGAACAACCTCCCGCTTTGCTGGAGCTCTTCTTCCTGCAGGCAACAACTTGATTCCTGGATTGTCTCCTTTCAGAACCCCCGTGGCCTCACCGCCCGGTCTTTACAACATCCTGTGACTGCAAAGTAACAGCCCCTTCCTTCCTTCATCAATACTTTTAATTCTGTTTTGAATCCTCATCGACCGCCACCGCTGCACTTTCCATCCCCTGCACACACACACACACACACACACACACACACACACACACACACACACACACACACACACACCACATTCACAATCTATTTTTACCTCTGCTTCTTTTTTCCCTCCCTCTCCCCTCTCCCCATTTGTTTTTCCTTTTCTTCCCCTTTCTCTGCGTCGCTGAGTCCTTGCTGGCTTTGATCTGTCGTCATTAGAGGTATGGAGACACCCACACAGTAGGGTGGCTCCTGGGAGCTGAATGGTCGAATCCCTGGGAAGGAAGGCTGAATCAAACACACACAAGGGGAGCCACAGCCGGCCTTGTATAACCTGTGTCCTATCAGAGGCTGGTGGGGCTTCACTGGTAACAGTACACACATGTATGGATGGAGTGGGATCATGCTGAGTCTCTCCTCTCTCTCACCCACCCATCACTGTCGAGGTGGTGGTGGTGGTGGAGGGACGGCTGGTCGTGTCTACCTCACACACACATGCAATCACATACACTTGCAATCAGATGGAAATACAATCACATACACACACATGCAATCACATACACATATCATCACAGGTAACACGTTCGGAAGCTTGAGAAAGATGTAGTAGTAGTAGTGAATTTATAATTTAACAATTGTTCCTATGCATACTCATTAGTAAGGTATTCATAAATATTAATTGTACCTAAGATAATGGGACAATGGTTTACCGGGTGCATTCTAACCTGCATACTATGTGCTACGTACTACAGTTTGCAATGTTTTCTGATATACTGTTAGTATGATAGTGTGAAGATTCAGATGCAGCCCTTTCAAGCCAAGGACGCTGTCCATGGAAACCTCATGACATTTTGGAAACGATGTCATGTGAATTGTAAAGCTGGTGACCTGGGTTCAAGTCCTGCCAATAATGCTATCGTTGGAAACCTCATGACAACAATTTAACGGGAAATTTAAAGTCAATTAAATCCTCAGACCAAATCCCAGCCCGCATCTCTGTCTAGGTGGAGCAGTCAAGAGAGCTGATGGTTTTCAGTTGCTGGGTGATCCAGGGCTGTTCATCAGTACTGCAAAGCTTGGTTCAAGCTCTGCCAAGAATGCTCTCCTTGGAATCCTTATGATGTTTGGGAAATAATATCAAGTCAACTGTAATTTCAAGTATAAACTCTGACCAAATCAAAGCCAGCATTGCAGTGGAGCAGTCCAGAGAGCTGTGTTTAAATCCTGCCAAAAACACTGTCCTTGTCAACTGAATATAATCTGTAAACTGTGTCTTGTGAATTGTAAAGTCATAGAAATCTCTGACCAAATCATAGCTGGCGTCTAGTGGCGTGGTCGAGAGAGCTGTTGGTTATGATTTCTGGAGACCTAGCTTCACGTTTCACCAAGAATGCTCTTCTTCGAAACCTAGTGAAATTTAAGAAACGATGTCATTTGAGTTGTAATGTCAACTCATGACAGTTCACGACAGTTCATAGCTGGTGGCACAGTTGAGATAGCTTTTCGTTATCAGTTCTGGTGACTTTGGTTGAAGTCTGCCAAGAACGCTGTCCTTTGAAACCACATTTTGGAAATTATGTATATTGTTATTGTTAAGTCAATTAAAATCTTCAACCCAATCATAGCTTGCATCTAGGTGGCGCAGTTCAGACATCATAGCAGGTGTCTCGTGGTGCAGTCGAGAACGCTCTCCATGGAAACCCAGTACAGTTTTGGAAACAATGTCGTGATTTGTAAAGTCAATTATATACTCTGACCAGATCATAGCCAGTGTCTTAGTGGTGTGCGCTAGGGAGAGCTGTTTGCTCTCACTTTTGGAGACTTGGGTTTAAGTGCCACCAACAATGTTCTCCTTGGAAACCTAATGACATTTTGGAAACAATGTCATGTGAATCGTCAAATCGATTATAAAGCCTGTTCAGATCATAGCAAGTGTCTCAGTGGCTAATGTATGCATATTTGTATATGAATGTGGATGGTTGAGTGAATTAATTAAGGTGATGAAGGAACATAGATTTGTATGAATGAGCATGTATTAATGGAGGAGTGGGTGTTTGTGGAGGGCTGGATGGATGGGTCAGGATGGAGGGTGTGGTGGGTGATTCAATTGAAGAATGGGTAGATGGTTTAGTGGGAGTAGTGCATAAGTCAAAGGACTTGGTAGATGAAACAGTAGATGGTTGAGAGGGTGGAAAATGTGACATTCATAACCCTCTCATATATTCATCTATCCACAAACATTACAATTCAAATGACACTGTTTAAAAGCTGTAGTTAGGTTTCCAAGGAGCACATTCTAGGCTGGACTTGAACCCAGTTCTGCAGTAATGATAAGCAGCAGCTCTCTGTACTGGAACACAGAGACACTGTTTATGATGTTGTCGGAGGTTACAATTGACATTACAATTCAGATGACATCGTTAGCTTTCTAAAAATACATTCTGATGGAGAAAGCCCTCTGTGGGATTTGAACCCATAGCTCCAGAACCGATCACAAACAGCTTTCTACACTGCACCACAGAGACACTGGTAATCATCTGGATCACAGGTTGTAATTTACATTACAATTCACATGAGATTGATTCCTTTCAGAAAATCTAATTTCCATGGAGAAAGACCTCTGCGAAATTGAACCCATGAACCCAACCCCAACTATTTGGACAGAGGTTTTAATTGAAATTATAGTTCACACAACATTATTACTTTTCCATGGAGACCACCCTTGGCAGGAGTTTGACCCAGGATTATTGTGTTTCTTTAAAGCATTATTATCATATTGTAAATAATTTGTAGATCATTAAGTTTAACTTTATAAATTATCTTATAAACCATTATCTCATAACTGTATAACTGATTAAGAATTGCTAATTAGTAATGAGAATTAATGTAGGAACAAAGCTTTATAAATGATGAATCCACCAAGATTTCACTTTACAACTACTTTATTAATGCTTCAACATTGCCGATATTGTAAAGTGCTTCCCACACATGCAATCACATACACACAAATGCAATGACACACATACACACAAATGCAATGACACACATACACACACAATCACAAACACTGCACACACATTCAATCACACAAATACAAAATCACACACGCACACAGACAGAAACACACACACTAGCTATATATAAACAGACTCAACTACCCGCCAGAAATTAGTGAACATAATCAACAGAATTTGTCTCTACCTTTGTGTCAGTGTGGGTGGTTGTGTGTGTGTGTGTTTCTGAATGTTTTATACTGTTTTATAATAATTCCAGAATACGTTTGCAGCCCAGGTTACTCTCAAGCTGCTATATCTGAGCATAGAAAGTGTGTTTGAGTGTGTGTGTGTGTGTGTGTGTGTGTGTGTGTGTGTGTGTGTGTGTGTGTGTGTGTGTGTGTGTGTGTGTGTGTGTGTGGGAAGACATTAACTGGGCCTGGATATTTGACACCTGCAGTTTTCCCTCTGCCCTCTGCCAAGCCACCGAGAAACACAAACACAAACACACACACACACACACACACACACACACACACACACACACCCACACCCACGAGCAGATATGCCTACCAGAAAAAAACTGTTGGTAGGTGCGTCTTCAAAGGAGCATTTGTTCTCGCTCTGCAGCCCGGTTCCCGAGCAACAGAACCTGATTGTGGCCAAAGCGGCGCCACGTAAATAGAGACATGGGCTGGACTCATTAAACAGATGATTTAAATCCAAAGCAATATACTGTGTAACTTTTTAGATATGTGAGCAGGTAGTGAGGGGGTGAGGCATATTGCTCAAGGATCAAACATGCCTATACATGTAGACTATGAACCCAGAACCTTCCGACTGGAAGTCCAACACCCGAAACCCTAAAGACTGTCCTAGCCCTGGTAGGCTGGAGGTGTGTTTGGTTAGGTAGGGGAGGTGTGTGTGGTGGAAGGGGAGGTGTGTGTATGGTGGTAGGGGAGATGTGTATGAGGGGGTGATACCATCAAGGATCCCTGGCATGTTGCAACAGGCTTGCTAATGAGCCAGTGGTGACTCACTGCTCCAGTGGCAGGCAGGTGTAATTAGCTTAGCTCCCTAGGGTTATATTAAATTAGTAGAAACACAGCAGAGTGACAGGGAGAGAAGTGGACAGTACACAGCCTCGTGTGCATTCTTTTTATAAGTCGCCTGTGTGCCTCATAGCGTATGGAAGCATAACATGAAAAGACCATCGACATGAAGAAGCCAGGGCTCAATACAACGACCCTCTGTTGATAAAAGATCCTCTTCTTATTCGTTTCATATGACAGCTCACATGGCGTGAGCCGGTGAAAGGATACGTTGAAGGAGCGCAGAGCATAAGAGAAAATCAATTGCAATACTTATTCAGATTCAGATTCCATTTAGGGTGACACCTCCTCTAGACCTTCATTGGCTGGAATGGGCTCCAGCAAATAAAGAAGATGAATGGAGGGAATGTTTGAATGTTTATATATAGCTATATAAAGCTATATATAAATATATACCTATACATATATATAAAGAGAGAGAGGGGGGGGGGGAGAGAGAGAGAGAGAGAGAGAGTCAAGTGACTAGGCCAGTAAATGTACAACTATATATAAAGAAATTGTTTGTGTGATTGTTTTTAGGAATTTATCTGAGATAGCTGAGATTTTGTCCATTGCTGCTGGGTATTGTTGTAAACACCAATAAAGAAGTGTTATTAAATGAGTAGCTACTGTGAAACAATAAAACTAACACTCTGAGAGGACAGGCCCTCATTGAATAATAAGTGTAAAACCAGGAGTGTCACAACGCCCTTCACCAGTCCAGAATACAAAACAATGCCCCCAGACTGTGTCTGAATCTTTCAAAGGTCAACGCACAGTCTCGGGTAGGCTACAATAAAACCTCTTGGTTTGGATTGCCTCTGACGTTATGCTTATTAGGATAACGATTAACAGGAGCCTGTAATCAGCAGCAATCAGGCGACCAGGCCCGGCCTCGCGTTCCGTTCCATCAATCACGTTCTCTCACCTGATCGGTCTCCTGCACTCCCTGGACACCGTCCATGGTGCTGCTTTTGATGCCAGCGCCAGTACTCCCCCATCCCCCCCAAGCCCATCTTTGTTTGCAGACCGCCGCCCATTTGACCTGATTAAACTTTTATATGTCATTTAATAGAACTGTAATGTCCCACCAATGTGTCTGTCAGTAGCCAGGGTAAAAGGACACCCGGTCAGCCGCCTGTGCGTCATCATGCTAGCCACTGGATTCTTGCGTGGGCTAGTCATCACCCAGCCGTGGGTTGGCGACGATGACAGTGAATGTGACCTGGGCTTTAAGGACACGCGAGAGCAGCACCTTTAGCCCCCCGTCGGCCAGTCTGAAGCACACGCACGGCCAACTCCGTGAGTTGGAGTTCCTGTAAGAGGTTGTGTTATGAAGAGGTGAAGACAGGCAATTTAGCTAGGTCGCTGCGCGATACTGCTCCGCCATTTTGGGTCAGTGCGATGTCAATGAACAAGGGCAGTGCTGTACGGAGTTTGTGTTTGTTTGCCGACCTTCGGCGAGGACTTTATTTTTCTAGGAATGTCAAACATTTTTACAGCATAATGACCGGAGAAATTTCTCAATTTGCCGGATCTGCATTCCAGCCAAAATGTAGCTCAGCATTAACGCATAACCACTTGTCGAAAGTCAACTAAACACAAGTGAGTCTAATGTCCTGTTTGAAACACAGAGCTCATTGTGAGTTCTTGACGATGTGTGCTTCGCACTGCCAATATAACTCATCAGCAGTGGGTGTTCACTATTCACTATGTGTACCATCCAAAAATCTGTCACTTTAATTTAACTTTGAGATTTGTAATAGAAGTTGGCAAGTGTGTGTACGTGTATGTATGTGTATGTGTGTCTGTTTGTGTGTGTGTGTGTGGGTGTGTGTGTGTGTGTGTGTGTGTGTGTGTGCGTGTTTGTGAGGTTGTGTGTGTGTGTGTGTGTGTGTTTGTGAGGTTGTGTGTATGTGTGTGTATGTGTGTGTGCTTGCATGCCTGTGTGTGTGTGTATGTGCGTTTGTGTGTGTTTGAGTCTGTATGCCTGGTGCATGCAATGGAGATTGTAATTGTGTTTGTGTATGTGTGTGTGTGCTTGCATGCCTATGTGTGTGTATGTCTGCTTGCATGCCTGTGTGTGTGTGAGGTTGTGTGTATATATGTGTGTGTATGTGTGTGTGTGTTTGTGAGGTTGTGTGCATGTATGTGGGCTTGCATGCCTGTGTATGTGTGTGTGTTTGTGTGTGTGTGTGTGTGTGTGGATGTGATTTTTTGAGTGTGTATGCGTGGTGCATGTAATGGAGATGGTAATTGTGTTTGTGTGTGTGGGGCCAGGGCCTCGTCATGCCTGTGGTTCAGCAGGGCGCTTGGAGCGGCGGGGTGTTAAGTCTTCAGCATGGCACATGTGTCAGAGATCAGGATAAACCAGGACCCAGGGAAGCTGTGGGGGTTGACAGAGTGGGATTACCGGGGACTCCTGGTGTCCTGACCACTGATGGACACACACACACACACACACACACACACACACACACACACACACACACACACACTGTTAACATAGGCAGACAAAAAAAACACCCCGCACAAACAACCACACACATTAATGCAAGCACACCCACACACAGATGCATGCACTCACCATGACACATAGTGCAAAGTCTGTGCACACTTATGCATACATACACACACACACACACACACACACACACACACACACACACACACACTCAACCACACACCCACACACACTTACATACACAATTAACCATATATAAAGTATCTGTCCCTTTCTCTTTGTGTCTGTTTTTCTCTCGCTACCTCTCCTGAAACAACACGGTGTGCACTCATGCACAAGAGAGTCCCTCAGGAGGCTGCATACGAAACTGCCTGTTAATAAGATAGCCTTCCTCTCCGCTCGGAAGTGTGCGTTCTTTTGTCTCCGTAATAAACGACAAGGGGAAACAGCGGAGCCGGTCCTTCAGAGCCACTCCAGCCTGTCCAGCGGTTGCAGCTGATGAAACACAAAGCGCCGGGGGATTAAAGTCTGGGCCTGGGAGCACAGGAGGTGTGCCGCGATACATCATGCAAAACATTGCTATCGTGCCCTCCACCGGCGCATGCATGCATGTGTGTGTGTACGTGTGTGTGTGTGTGTGCTCCCCTGATGCGTAGACTCTCTACTGAAGAGTCTCAGTATCTTTTCTCTTCCCTCGTCGCTCATAAATAAAAAGAACATCACTCTTTGTTGGTTTGCCTGGTCGGGAGAGTTTCTACTCCATGTTTGTTATTGTGTCACTGACCGTATTTGTACTTCATTATTTCGACTTGAATTACATTTTTACATACAAGGTATATACAAGGATGAACCTTAACAAACAGCATTCTTCCAATTAGAACCACAGTTCGAACAAGGAGAATATAATATAATAGAGCCCTGAATATCAAATCCAAGCCTTGAAAGCTGGACAAAATAGTGAGGGAACTAGAGCTCTGGGTCTTTGCTTGCTGGCTTCAGCAGAGAATGAATCATCTTTTAAACTAAACTAGTGGAGGCTGTAGCTAAAAGTAGAAAAACAAAAACAAAATGAGGGGCATGTCATGTTTTAAGGCTAACCAATTTGAATAATAGATTTGTTTATAAATAGTAACCTAGCTGCACATTGACATTATATTGACATACAGCGGTAGACTGTAGCTGTGTTACAATGAAATATGTGGCCAATCAAGTGATGGCAACATTTACCATCAAGTTACATACATTGAAGTTAAAATAGTTCCCTGTATGCGATAGTCTGTGTGTTAAACCCAAAGCTGCATGCTTTGTGTGTTTACAAAGATGGTTGCTACTTAAAAGAGTTAACCGTAGTTCACGACAATGTGAAATGAACATCATATCTTACCTTAAAGTGCCTCGTGCAGATACATTTTTGTATTAATTCATATTGTGTGCTTATAGAAAGAAGATATTATGTTTTTTTTTTGTTTTTTTACTGCTGGCAAGTTCTAAAACATTCCTAACTAATGTAGTTATATGGGGTCCAGCGCATTGGGTGATTAGATCATGAGAGGAAAACCTACGTAGGCACCCTGACACAAAGCTGCATGGGGTTGTCAATCAGCTGTCAAGATGTCATTCTGCCCAAGGTTGTCAATCAGCACACTTCCAATAGCACTGGCATTTCATGTGGTGTATTCCCCTTGTAATGCATTTGTGGCAATTAAGTATTTTGGTGTGCGTGCATGTTGCGTTACTAAAAATCAGTCTAGTTTTAATTCTAAGCCGCACACCATGAAAACGGTCTTCACATCGATTTCCTTCATACCTTCCCCACACATTCATTCATTGGGGATGCCAACCTGCCAGTTTCGCTGTAAATAATAGGATGTGTTTCAGGTTATTATTACCAAACACAACATAGGAGGAGGAGCCTTATTTGATTCTTCAGGTTTGGATTAGATCATGCTAAATTGTTAGCACGCTAGCCAGGTCTGTGTTGTCCATCTGTGTATGACAGGGCGTGGTTTTCTGTGACATTTTGATTATTGATTGAAAGGTTCAGTGAAATGTTAAGTCTGTATGTATTCAATTTATGAACCCTACATTTAAATGCTGCTGGTTGGCTTCTAAGAGAAAGGTTGGATGTGGTTTTCCTGTGGTCGCATAATAGCTGTTGCACATAGCTGGAAAGCCATTATATCACATCATTAGACAGGGCCCACCTTACGGCATAACAGTGCCTAAAGATGTGTCTAAGTTTACCAAAAGAAGATCAACATGTTACAGCAAAAGCACAACTATATATATATATATATATATATATATATATATATATATATATATATATATATATATATATACACACACACTCACACAAGTCATTTCTGTTGTCTGTTTTGCTCACCCAAGTAAAGAGAGCTTGTGAGATAGTAGGTAGGTAGTGATACATAGATAAGAATAGCTATTTTTGTGTCATTTAGATTCTTTTAATTTTACGTATTTATTTTTTAACATTGAGTGTGCCTCTTCCTTGGAACCGGTTGTATGTGTTAATGTAGAATGTGTTATCCGAGCGCTTAGCATACCATGCTAGGTTAGGCGCATGGCTGCGCCGCATTCCACCTCCTGAGTGCAACGCAGGGCAGAGATAGTAGGAAGGCGCGGTGGCCTCGCATGCCAACAGAAAGAGGCGGAAGAGAGAGAGAGAACTTTACAAAGAAGAAGTACTTAAATGGAATAAAGTGGTTCTGTGTAGTTGATTAGATCGGGCTCCCTCCCTCTCAGGCTAGCATGTGCTAAAGCAGAATAAAACAAATAAAACAAAAACACGCTATAGTCGCCGTTCCACTGATCTCTCAGTCTGTCTAAAACAAACTTTTAGGACCTTGGTGAATAACGAGAGATCATTAAAACTGGTTACAATGATTTTATTCAGGGAAAGGCCTTGCACATAGGTGAGGCTGCTGAGCTGTGGCAGTGTATTGTGTTTGTTGACCTAAAATAAATCTCTGAAGAAGAGGCCTTGACCTGGTGTTGGCATAGCCTCCATGTTAGGGTGTTGGCCCAACTGCCAGGGAAGCAGGTACGACCCCGGTCCTGGGGTCCTCTGTTACACACACACACACACACACACACACACACACACACACACACACACACACACACACACACACACACACACACACACACACACACACACACACACACACACACACATACACACAACCACACACATTGATATGCAAGGTTACCTTCTTAACCATACAGGCCTACCACTGCCAAAATGTATATTCAAATGTTGTATTAGTATTAGTTCAGTAGATTTGTTTATTCTAATCATATTCCTACCTAATATTAATATATTACATATTGTAGGCAGCAATGCCTGCAGTCTACACGCGTCTACGAGTCTAAGACCATCAGTAGAGTAACTCACTGATCGTATGCTGTGCAGCCGTGGCAGTCGGGATTTAAAACAGGAAGTGATTCCTTTGGTGGGTGCGGCAGCCTGCAGGTTGTAGCAGCCCGGAGCTGGCCCCTCCTTCTGCAATGGGCCAAACAAGAAGCCAATGATTGGTTGAAGGATAACTTCTGGATTTTTCAACCTGGACCCTATTTCCCATCATTCTGGGTCTAAAGGGACTAATCGTGCAACAATTTTTGATAGGTCAGAATTTGTCCAGTGTTAAGCGAGAACGTGTCAGCTGTAATCCACGAAACCGGCTGTATTGTAATCCTTTGGGATAGCGCCCATCAATGGATGTCCTCTAAAAAATACAACTTTTTCTTTTAAACTTTTGCTTGATCTGGTCTGTTTGTTCAAGGAGAAGTCTCCCTCTGAAATCTAGTTGTTGCACTGTTGCAGGAAATTCCCTATTGTCATTCTAATCTCAACTCTCATTCACCCAAATCTTTCAGATAACATTAAGCTTAACATTCTGTAGTCCAACACCGGCACTCCTCTCTCCAACTATCACTAATTGTTTCCACCCTTCTCTTCCTGCAACAACTAATTATCTTGCTGTAACATTCTCTCTCTCTCATTCTCTGACTTGGTCAGACAAAATAACTCAACAGCCTGGATCAAGCGAAAGGTAAAGTAAAAGGTTGTATTTCTTTGTAGGGATCCAGTCCAGTGAACACGAGCAAGTTCCTGTGGATCTATTGTTAGAACAGAGCATTGCTCATGTGACCGATGTAGGACACACAGTAAATGACCCATGATGTGTGGGTCTTATCTTATGAGATTGACCAAGACCTCATCTCTCTCTCTCTCTCTCTCTCTCTCTCTCTCTCTCTCTCTCTCTCTCTCTCTCTCTCTCTCTCTCTCTCTCTCTCTCTCTCTCTCTCTCTCTCTCTCTCTCTCTCTCTCTCTCTCTCTCTCGCTGTTCTCTCTCTCTAATCACTCACACTCTTATGTCAAATAATCTGTTCTGTGTCTTTGTTATGCACTCTTCCTCTCCACCTCAATGCTGCTGTGTATCTCTGCACCAGTTATATTATTTTGAGTGCCCATCTAAGGTTGGAACCCCACTCCGGCCTCGTCAATGTTAAAAATCTTTTTTTAACCACGCAGTATAAATCCCGTCCCCCTATGTGTGTCCACTCTATGGCAGTGTGTGTGTGTGTGTGTGTGTGTGTGGGGGGGGGGGGGGGGGGGGGGGGGGGAGGGGGGGTAGTCCTGATGGCCTACCAGCCCTGTGTCCATCTCTGTTGGTGTCACTGTGAACTGCAGGAGGCACTCGTACAGGTGTGTGTGAGTTTGTGTGAGTTTGTGTGTGTGTGTGTGTGTGTGCGTGTGTATGTTTGTGTTTCAATGGGTTTAGAGAGGCGAGGATGGCGTTTCCTCTGGTGCATGTTACTTAGTGTCATACTGTTACAGCTCAGACCAACCCTACTTCTGAGGGATGTGTAGAAGTGATATCTACATGGAAATCCATAAAGCGCAGTATGAGTGTTTTGATGTTTCTTTTTAATTGCATACTGCATGGCACTTGTTAACAGAAATGCAACCGTGTGCTGTGAGGATAACCAGATTACACATTGAAATCAAAATAAGGATTTGAAGAGAAAAACTGTTACCAGAATTGGTGAATAAATTTGATTTCACAACAATGTATGCTCAAAATGCTTTGTTCTGACTGTATTTATTTTGGTTTATTTTGGTGTGGCTATTCACTGTAACAGCATTATATGAAATGGTAAATGGTTTCACAATGCAGTTATAGATAAACACCAAACTGTAATAGATGCTGCAGTTTAGTAGCAAGATGCTCACTACCCCTCTTATTTTTTCAGATTAGTCTGTGAATGAATCGTTATTTGCTCCTTTTTTACCTTTACTACCCTTTCATTCCCAGCCACATACACATCATCAGGTCATCTGCTCATGTGAATGACTGCAGCACTGCGGAACAGCCACATTGGGAATGTTTAGCTGCTTCACCCATGACAATAAACTGGTCTTGGAATCACCCTTGAAACTGCTAAAAGCAGAACGCAGCTTGCGAGTCCCGACGTGGCTGTAATAACGCCCTGGTGATGTCTTAGTTTCTTTGCTTCTCTTTCAACATCCAACATCTGCCGGGAACGCTCAAACACCCATCAGCTACCCCAATCCCTTTGAAGAAGTTCATTATAAAGCTATACTTTTTGTGGCCAATGGAGAGACTGATCATAATAACCGTTGGTGACTAGATACTCACTGGCGGAAAGCTGATCCGTTGCACTGAAGACCGAAACATCACATGCCTGGGAAGGAGAGGAGATGAGAGGAGAGGAGGGAACACTCACAGGAAGTAGTGATAGAAGAAGCACCAAGCAGAGAGGCTGCGTGGAATCCCATGCAGAGGAAATGAGACGGAAATGGATGATTCACCACAGCATGTCTAAACAAGGGTGAGAGAGTTAGAGCAAGAGAGAGAGAGAAAGCTGGAGAGAGAGAGATAAAGATGAAGGAACTGTACACACAAGGTATTTACTTGCAAGGAGTCTTCTCCAGAGGCTTCTCCATCAGATTGTTGTCACATGGAGATGTCTTTATATCCTTACACCACAAGGGATACAAAACAAAAACTACAACAATAGCACGAGCATAGATTCTATAAATATATATATATATATATATAGTTATTTTTCTATAATTAGGAGTGCCATGGGAATTAAAATGTTCTCTTATTATTTATCAAACAACATTATATCCTAATTTCATTTCTTTAAAAATGTTTTGGTTATTAGGTTATTTATCAAATATTCTCCTCGTGTCAGCCATTAATGAACTAGCATGATTCAATTGTGATAAGCAAAATCCCCTATGTAGCCACAAACCATATCATGACAGTTTCAAACGCATTGCCAACACATCAATGCTGGCACATTGTGTTCTCACACCTAAGGGTCTACACTTACACTGCAGCCATGTATGGCCCCATTGAACTAGGGAGGATAGCTAGTGGTTCACTTGAACAATTGCCTAAAGCACTGGAAACGACTGTGATGAAGAGTAACACCTTCTATCGTCACCATGGCTTCCTAAAGGGCTTGTACATCAAGTTAGATCGCAATGACCGCCTCCATTGTTAATGGTAATCATTATGGGGTGCCATGTTGTGTTTGAAACTGCCACAGTGTTTCTCATGCAAAACCAAGTTTTGATTAGCCTAGGCTATGGTATATTTACGTTTATTTAAGCTTTTACATTACTAACTATTACTTAATTCTCTCATATGGTGTACCTATTGAGCATGACCCCCACCCAGCCTCACCTTGTCCCTGATGCCCAGGGTGAGGTTGTGTGAGCGGGGACAGCTTCTAAACGAGCAGGAGGCCTGGCGCTTGAGGCCCTCCTGAATGGTGTCCGTGTAGTTGTAGGCCCCTGGAAGCAGCAGTTCCCCCTGGCGCGGCCAAACATTGTGGGCTTCCCTGCCCGGGGCCTTGAAGCCATAGGTCCTCTTCACGGGATTCAGCGCCGCTTCCTCTAGAAAGTTCCTGACGCGATAGTGACCCGGGATGGGTGTGTCCTCGAGAGGGAAATGAGCGATTACATTACTACTTGACCCCCGATTCCTACGGATTTTAGAAATATATGTAAATATTGTTAAAAGCTTCATCCACTACAAGATGTAGTAATCCATTGAAAGAGATCAAGCAGAGGAATGGGAAGTTTGGAAGAAAACCTGTGTGTTTATTGGATTTCAATTCTTGACAATTTAAATCCCATTGTGTGTGTGCGTGCTTGCATGTGTGTGTGTGCATTTGCGTGTGTGCGCATGTGTGTGTCTGAGAGATGGCATTAGATGTAATACATACAGGCTGATTGTCCTTTCAAAATGAGTTGAAAATACAAACCATTTGGCATTTCCATCATACAAGGGACCTACTTTCAATGTTTCCAGCCACCAGCTTCCACGCCCTGTGAGGTCCCTCTTCATATTATTATCCTTTAAGGAAGATTTGAATTAGCTGGGATAAATAAAAAACAATATATAAAGCCGAAAAAGGTTGTTTTGTTCAATGAAATTACACATGTGACAATTGTGTAATGAAATTACACAATTTCTTAATGAAATAGTTAGTTAGTGAGTTATCTCACCTGTGCCATTATACCACCTCTTCCGGACATGTCACTGAGGGAAGCGATACTAATAATTTTCCATGTGGCCTGGTTCTGCTCTTGCACAGTATTGATAGTTTGTTTGCTGTCTGGGTTCCAGTGACACCTGACCACCGCTTAACTGTGACTGTTACTATAGCAGCAACTCCAACGTCGATCAATTTTTTAAACAAGCTGGCCCTGCAGAGGTCTAAGCAGACACACCAACAGGCCTGAAGTTAGGGATGTAAGGACGGAAATTATAGTTTCGTTATTAGCTTATAACAATTTTATTCCATAGCATGGTGTACTCACATTTAAGTGCCAATGGTCACTTTTTGATTGCTATGTTTGTTAGGTTGTATAAATTATGTATTTTATCTTTTCACAATGGTGTTCTCGACTGACTCTGGAAACGTCTCTGGTAACAGTGCATTGCCAGCCAGTCTCCATCTCTACTTCCTTACCAGTCTCATAAAGTGATGTGGTATGGAGATTCGTTACAAACCGTTTCAAACAAACCGGCTTTTTCAGTGTGTCAAGTATCAACCTTCCTGGCATACAGCTCTCAAACACACCAGGGCCTCCCCTTAGCCAAACTAAGAACCATTAAAGGCGCCTGCTAGAATCTCTGAGTGAAAGTGCAACATTCACCCCTGTTGCTAGGCAACATGGAACATGATTCTGAGAAACGAGTTATTTGTTTACTCGGCTTGTCTAGGAAAGGAAAACTCATGTGACTATCTACCTCTACATGCATTCAACAGAACAAACAAGCATTAGGCTTTAACATTTCAACCCTTGATTTCTCTGCATTACCTGCTACACATGCAACCTAAAATGAAAATTAAATTCCGTTGGAACATCTGTAGTCTCTTGGAAACTGCTTTAAAGTTTTGAGTGTTCACTTTGACACTTCTTGCAAAAGTTTATCCTTCCAGTCCTAATCCTCATTTTCACATGGATTTGTTCTATTCAAATTGTCCAAATGTTTAATCTCCTCAGCCTTATACCAAATTGTCAAATCGAGTGCATGCACCAGAAACACAAAGGCAATACAGAGGTCCACAATAGAGCTTTATTTCAGTTATTGAAATGATTAACTTTGTATCTGCAAGCTACTGTAACAAACTCAATATTGAGAAAACAAAAGGTACACCTCTACTTACATTAGTTCTTGATGTATGCTAGTGCCCCGTGCCACATCGTTGTGGTCACATGCCCAGCAAGACATTAAAACCTCATCTTCCTAGTAGGTGGTGCGACAGAGCACATAGCCCAGCTAGCCAGGACTGGACAGTAGATGGCAAATTTCATGTCGAGTACCATTGTATGCACTTGAACACCAAATCCTTTGATCCCATTCTGCCTTTATTTTAATGACAATACAGACTTAATCCAAAATTGGAACTATAAGAGGCATTGGCTGATGCTCCTCCAAGTATTTTGGGGCATTGAACAATGTATACTTCAAACAGTAAACATCTTTAATTAGTCAAGAAAAAAAAAAAAGAGCATTCTGCACCCCCCCCCCCCCCCCCCGCCCCCCAAAAAAGAAAAAAGGAATTACAGCACATACAAATGTTAACTGAGAAAACAAGACAATTTCAAATCTGGGTAGATTGTAACTTTTATTGTAAAACAAAAATATACAACTTGGAATGGATTATTTGAGGCATGGCCAAAGACCATAAAAAAAGGAAGTTAAACATTAAAAAGCATAGTAAGATTAGTCATTTCTGGTATATAGAACAGCAGATACAAAAAGAGTTTGTACGAGTACCTAGGAGATACACCCGTGTCATTTTTTTGCAGTAGTGCAATGCTGAGAAATTTTCCATATATACTTTGTCCGTAGTCCATGCAGAGTTTAGCTTCTCCACATCGTTTCCATGCCAACAGCGTTGCCAAGTGACAACCAGCAGACAGGTTTCCAATACCGCCATGCGTGGAGGGGCCTGTGCCCACATGAGAGGAAGGTTTTTAAGTTCTCTGGCCAGCCAAGGCCTCCACAGGCATCTGGTTCCAAGACCGCTCCGTCACTCCAAAACACCATGACAGCAAAAGAAAGGGACATGGGGACAAGAGCGTATGCTGTTTACATGCAGTTCCTTTGGACAGCAAGGGGCAGGGCCGAGAGGGGGGCTATTAAGATTTTACAGATAAATTACACAAAGAAAAAAAGGCAAATTATTTATAAGAAATCTGTACAAGGCCATCACTTCGCCGTCATCATTTGTACGAACTCTGCAAAAGAAAAATGGAATACAATTATTTCAATTCATTCTTGAATTACTAATAATGTTCTAGAACCAAAACAGTCAGCAAAAGACACCCACCTTCATAGTTGACCTGACCGTCGCCATCAATGTCTGCTTCTCTGATCATCTCGTCCACCTCTTCGTCAGTAAGCTTCTCACCCAGGTTTGTCATCACGTGGCGCAGCTCAGCAGCACTGATGTAGCCGTTGCCATCCTGAACATGGGGCGAGTTAGTGTCCACATACACAGGATGCCTTATCGTCATAAAGGTAGATTGTAGTGTAGAACACAAACCTACCTTGTCAAAGACACGGAATGCTTCTCTGATCTCCTCCTCGCTGTCTGTGTCCTTCATCTTCCTCGCCATCATGGTCAGAAACTCTGGAAAGTCTATCGTTCCATTACCTAACGAGCAAGAAGGAAACATTAGAATTGATTCATGAGCTCCTCTTCAGGGAGGAGCAATAGAGCAGTGCAGAGAAGTGCCAATGTTGAAGTCGCACCATCAGCGTCAACTTCGTTGATCATGTCCTGGAGCTCGGCCTCTGTGGGGTTCTGGCCCAGTGATCGCATGACGGTGCCCAGCTCTTTGGTGGTAATGGTGCCATCGCCATCCTTGTCAAAGAGCGAGAAGGCCTCCTTGAACTCTGTTGTAATGAAAACACACGTGGAAACATGCTTAGACTGGTAGTGCAGAAACAAATATCCACTCAACTGAGGTGATATGACTTGCTCAAAATATCCAGTATGGCAGCTAGAATTATGCCACATTAGCTTGTAGCAAAGGGCATTCAAGTCACTCTTGTTTAAATTGCACACAAGCTAAGGGTTGTTAGTGAAAACACTGGAGCAGTTTCTGGCTAAACAAAAGACATTCAAAGGAACCACAAGAATGGAAAGGCTGGCATTCTTCACATGGGTGCGAGGGTGTACAGATGGTAACAACAATAAGTGTGACAGGGCCAGAGGGCAGGGTGGCAGCCCACATAGATTCAGGCTGCCATGTCCAGGCTCAAAACACAAGGGAGAACACTTAATTTAAATATTTATAGAATACTACATGCTTTGGATTGACTGCCTACTCCCATCTCAAGGCCGTAAATGGAAACACTGAGACATCCAAACAATGCCAGGATTCCATGGCAGTCAATACAATATAATTAGAGGCCAAGCACTCATTCAAGACAGAACCCACTGAACGCTCTAATTGGGATTAATGCGCCATAGGAAGGAGTTATTCATATTTGATCATTGCGCTTAGAAAAATCTAGTCCAGTTGAAGAGAAGGCTACTGGGAGAACACACCCAGTACACAGGTTACATCATGCACTGGATGTAGTTGTGGTGGCTACAACTCCTTACACCCTAGTACTCATGATTACATCATTTATTACTTGGCAACTAGGAAAATGCAAAGGTTTCTGTTTGGAAGTCCTTGAGCGCTAGACAGCCAATTGGAAACAACTGGTTCATTCATTCGTTGTCTTATGACCAGCGGGCAGTCAGGTAGAAAGCCTTAAAAGGAAGAAGTATAATTCCAATGTAAGGGCGGTCAGGATCCATTTCATTGGCCACGTGACGCAACTCAAATCATCCATTCTTACCGGCAATCTGCTCCTCTGTCAGTTGGTCAGCCTGAATGGGGAAACAAATTTACACAATTGCATTAATTTAGACAACTTTGAACCCGGCTGGATAACTTTTTATATGCTTCCTAAGTACATTTACACATTTTTAAGAATCAAAACCATACTCTGGCAAGACACCGTTTGCATTGCACGAATCAATAGTTATCAACGCAATACATGCAGCCTTCCTACAATTGACATTAACACGATCAGCCCAGCATTACAAATATCTCCTGGAGTCAACACAGGCTAGTAAATGTATTCGAGACACTGCGCCCAAGCGCATGTTGAACGACGTACACTTGACGTTAACGTCTCCTTTGACATGAGACAATGAATGAGTCTCATTTGGCGGTAAATTTTACCAGGAGCCGAGAGACTACTGCCTTTCCCTAGCTATGAGCAGTAGCACAGCCAATGCGATACAATCCTATAAAGAACTTGTATTACGAACAACCGTCCAATATGTTTTGTTTGAAAGATTTGCCAAGTTAAAAAAAAAAGGTCTAAAAAGAAACTTAAGATCGCGAACATTATCATTTGCTATACAGACATTGCTATAACGTTAGGCCATAAAACAGACCGGCAGGATAACCTCATACAGTAGCTATTGTTTAACTAAATTTGGCACAATACAAGTTTAGGTTGGCCTTGTGTACACATCAAACATCACATAATTCGTAATGAAGTATAACGTAAGTAAGATGTAACGTTAATTTGTCGCCGGTGCTGCAGTATCCTCGCTGTCATAACGACGGCTATAGTTCTGCCTGCGTGACGTAGCGTTTGATACAACGGAAAACCTCAACAAACGAATTACTATCCTAGTCATGCAAAGAACAGATGGCAAACGTTTTACATGGTTTCCTTACCATTTCAAAGTGGATAGGGGCAGCTGATTTACAAATAAGTCCGTAAGTGATCACAGTAAAGCTCAACTTCGACACACTCCCTAGAAATCTCTATCAGTGCACTGAGGGAAAGGCAACTGGACGCGTCTTTAACGGATATTCTTTAACTCCTCCTCTTTTAAAATCCCTCCGCCAACTTCCTCTTCCCTCAATCAATATAAACTTTAAATAACTGATTTTAGAACAAGAGTCACCACGTAAAAAGAATAACATATTTTGATGGCAAAATATAATTTAATTAAAGGTTTACCAAATACATTTCTACATTTGAAAGCTCGTCTTTTTCATTCTAGATAACTGCGTATGAATACATTCTGCTACTGTGATACGGCATAAGACGTAGCGGCATGAAATACCTCGCCCTGATTGGTGTGTTTGTACCTGCAATGCGTCACTCTCTTCGTCTGCGATGGCGCTGCATTTTGTCGATGGGATTCTGGTTAGCGCTACAAGCACAGCAAAAAGGCTTGTTGTATAGTGTCTTCATATGGGTATTATCTTTATGGACATCCAAGATTATAGTTGGTTTTAAGCACTTATGATGAATAACATTACGGGGACAGTTTTCTGTAATGATGTAATTTGAGCAGAATTACTTTTATCACAAAAATATAGATTTAAAAAGTATTTTTTTATTTACTACCCTAGGCAGTAGCAGTTAATGTTTTATAAAGAATGGCGATTATTTTATTCTAGTCTTCTGCTTTTGGAAATGTATATTGTGTCTAATGGAAGGTGTAGGCTATTGTGTGTGTGTGTGTGTGTGTGTGTGTGTGTGTGTGTGTGTGTGTGTGTGTGTGTGTGTGTGTGTGTGTGTGTGTGTGTGTGTGTGTGTGTGTGTGTGTGTGTGTGTGTGTGTGTGTGTGTGTGTGTGTGTGTGTGTGTGTGAATGTATCAGTTTATGTAAATGCCGGCTTGAACAAGATGTCAGGGTAGCACACTTGTAGTTAAATGACTGGGGATTCTCAGGTCTAATTGCTCTGCTAGTGTTGATGGGAGTATCTGATAGCCTGGTTTCTTCTGCTCGACTGCCCCTGTGGTTCCCAGTGACCACCTGTCTCAGGGCCTGTCATGTGGGGAGATGAGCAAGAAAGAGGGGCGCAGAAATAATATAATCGAACAGGGAAGCGTTATACCTAAGCCTCATGCCTATGTGTCCTAGAAGAGAGATGGTTGTTTATGCCAATGTATACATGGACGCGAAGAGCAGGACCATGACAATAAAAAAGAACTAAAATAGAGCATCTTGGTGAGATGTATCTCCTTCCGTGTGCACTCTTCAACACTGTGCTGCTAGAGGTGCTGCTGGCTTCACCATGTGATCTCATGAGCAGACTCAGAGCAGAACCGGGCTCATTCCCACACACACATAATCTGGAACACACTGGAGCCTATTCATTTGAGCCTGTGGGGTGTTGTGGGGTTGCTTTTTTCAGACAGGATTTTTCTCACCCGTCAGATTATGTAACGCTGAAGGAGACGGCACAAAGGCCTAAATCTGTCACAAGAATAAGATAATCCGGGGCATGAGTGGAAGCGAGCACGCGCTGTTATATGTGATTAGCATATGTGCTAGAGAGTGTAATAATTCAGAGAATTTTGCGCTCGCCAAATGAGAAGATGCACACACCACTTCTATGTTGTAGAGCATCCCACTGGATTACTTATGTAGCCTAAGCCTCCATGGGTTCCTCCATGCATCTCAGACCACATTATATAATGTGTCACTGCTGTGCCGATAAAAAAACCAATATAAAAAAGTGTTTAATGTCTGATCATAAAACGGGTACAATCAAGTACAACCCTCCCTGTTTGTCCTTCCGGTCTTGTTTCAATAGTGGCTCTTCATCCACTATGCAGAATCAGCTGTTTGCTTGCTTGATGACATTTCAGGATGTGCCACAGTACTCAGGAGATCTGGCTGGGGTCAAAGTTCACCATGGGTTAGAGGTTAATGTGGATGAGGCAGATTGGAACCCAGGAGAAATAATGTCATGGTCTGTAAACCCGGACACATTGTGGTGGAAAATGTTGACTTTGTGCTGGTTTTGTTTTTTACTAACTTAACTTTGTGCTTGTATTTCCTTTGAATCACCTAATGTGCCTTTTGACCTAGTGGTTTGACTTGAACAAATAACTAAGAAGGTGTACTCATAGAAACATGCTTACCAGTGCCACAATAATCCCAGGACCAACACAAATGACAGGATTTATGTGACAACATGTATGCTACACAAGACGACCCTCTTTAAGAGTAGCTTCAGAGAGGTTCAGACAAGATAATGATGGCTGTGTTGTGTATGTGCTCCAAGTGTTTTACTCTCACAAGATCATTTCCACAACAACAATCTCAATCAAATTATTTATGCAATTGGAGTTCAGACGAACACCCTTGACATTTTCATTGTTGTCTTTGTATACGTGTCTCTGTGCATTTAGTTTCAACATGAAACCTATACTACACACCAGTTTGTAAGGACTCAACCACAACTGTTTCTCCAATTACATTACCTGTTCTAATCAGTGAACGTGTAATTGCCCCAAATAATCGTTATCTGCTACAGCCCAACCCAGGCCTGCTTCTACTTGTTTCCATGGATCAAAGGTTACATAGCTTCAATATAGGTGAGGCCATAGTCCCGTCAGCCACCTTTCCATCTTCATTAATGTCACCTCTCGCTCGCTTGTAACATCACTCCCACCCCATCTCATTCCTGTTGTTCCCTTGGTAGAACACCAAACATGTAGGTCAATGCAGGAAGAGAACCGCTAGGCTGGCGAGGGCTGAGGGTGGTGGTGGTGGGGTCACATTGCGTATACCTTATTGCTATGCTCATTAGACAAATCTTGTTCTCAGAATAAGACTCGTATTCAAAGTGGAGCCTTTGAAGCTTTGAGGCTAATGCTTGGCCAATGTATCCATTAGGGACCTCCATGCATGGGTGAATGCAGGTGACAAATATGAGAAGATGTACACCTATGTAACCAGAAGACATGTCGATCATTAATGGATGAGGCTTTGTAAATGCACCTGCCAGCTCCATTCCTGAGGTGTGGCTCATCTTTCAGATAGAAAGAGAAAAAGAGAGAGATTGAGTCTTTGTTGGTCAGAGCCAGTGAAATTGACATGGTAAACACACACGCACACCCACAGAGAAACATCAATGGTTTTGTGTGCACATTTCACTATAGATGTAACTGCCAGCATGTACCTATAACGTGCATGCGGGGCAGTGTAAATGTGTATGTGTACACTAGTATATGGATGATGACTACCAGCGGAAAAGGAATGTTTATGTGCGTATGTATTTTTTATGACCTGCGAGCGATTTTCCGCCAGATATGACCGTCTCCTTGGAGAATTCCTGATTACGACAAAGATGTTTTGTTCCTTCCTGCCATAAAGCGAAGGTCTGCCTCAGCCAATTAACTATAAAGTCACGGAGCCTGTGAAAGGGCACGGACAGCCACACAAAGGCCGGCCTCCTTGGTGTTTATATAGGCACGTGAAAGAGGGCCTCAGCTGGGGAGGGACAACCATATGCCAGCTGTGCTCGAGCCAATCTCGACCAGTGCTCTGTGCTCACCACCATCCCCATGGGCCTACCTGTCACCCAGAAAAGACTTTATTTTGATGGAGGCTGAAATGATGAACGGGTCAGAATAGGGGATTTTCTCGTGCAAGCAATTCCCTGCCTCATTTCAGTCATGTTGTGATGAAATGGATATTATGGTTAAGCATGCACTTATTCCCTTCCAGCACCATCCCCAGCACATTATATTTGTTTGCTCTGGCAAGTCTCCATTGCTGCCAGCCGTACATATCTGGTCTGTGGCTAGGATTCTGTGTTACAGAAAAAGAGAGCTTGTCGATAGACTCCCTGCTGTTGATGTTTGCTGTTCTTTATTATATTTCTACTTGAATGTTACCCTTCTCTCATTCCTCTATGTATTTCTAGCTCCCCTCTCTCGCTCTCTCTCTCCCTGTCTCGTTCTCTGGCTCACTTCCAGCTGTCTGCTGCAGTCAGCGCGGAACTGTACTTCAAACCCTGCAGCCCTCGGCGCCACATGAATCGCCGCTCCCTGGAAACAGAAGTACCGGAGACAATTAAATAAAATTGCAAAAATAAGGGGCTCTCCATTCGCGTGCCTGTTTAGCTGTTCCCCTGGAAGGAGTGCACTCTGTTTTACACAGGTGTCAGGGGCGGTCCTCATAGTGCAGCTTAAGGTCCTTTGGTCTGTGTGTGTGTGTGTGTGTGTGTGCTTGTACTTTAAAGTCAGGAAGTTTGTCCTTCCCCAGCGTGGCAAGACAACATGATCTGGCTTTACTCAATTAGCGCAACTCTCCGAGGATGGAAAGGCAGGGCTATGGAGTAGCAGTGCTGCAGTTATGCAGGAGTACGAGAACAAGTGGGAGGGTTCTTTTTGGAAGTGTGCACGTAGGCATGTCGGTGTGTGTGTCTGATTGAAGTGTGGGGACCAGAATGAGGACGCTGGCAGGGAATGTGCTTTGCAGCAGCCTGTCCTTGACCCCCCCCCCCCCCGCCCCCCCACCTGGATGCAGACTGGGCCAGGTCGGTCCCCGCAGTGACAGGGATCTGCAGGGGCTCGCCTGCCGCTTCACATGAGCTCATTTTGCAGGTGGTGCTGGTGACTAGACTTTACTGCACGCTGCGGTCACTTCCAGATGAAGACTGCAGAGCAGGTGTCTGGAAGGGAATATATGTGTGTGTGTGTGTGTGTGTGTGTGTGTGTGTGAGTGTGTGTGTGTGTGTGTGTGTGTGTGTGTGTGTGTGTGTGTGTGTGTGTGTGTGTGTGTGTGTGTCTGTTTGCGTCTGTGTGTGAATGGCCAACAAAAATAAGTTTTCTTCTATCTGGCTCAGCAATGACACCTAGTGTCTCTGAAAGATATTACAGTTAAACTGTTGAGTGGAAATAGATGAGTTGAAATGTCGCATAACGACAGTACCCTCCAGCTGGCGCTTTAACGTTTGACTTGAACTAATAGAAGCTAACAATGGCTAGAAGTTTCAACAGCAACTTCTTGTCTGTTTTTGAAAAAATGTATAGCCCGGTCAAATAAAAGTAAACATAAGAATCCCCATCTAAAATTCATGACTACTTCTTCTCCATTGAAATCACTTCAATAAAAATTTTAAACATTTTTACAAATGCATTTTTAGGACACACTTTTAGTTTAAACTCTGCATTGGGTTTGATGGGTAAAACTATCTTAAAGGAGATAATGCTTGGCATGGGCAACATCTATAGAATTTGGGTTCAGAGACGTTTTTGAAACATTAGAGATTTTAGACATCTTTATTAAAACCCACAACACGTTAAATATATAAAATGCACTGGGTTTTGATACATTTACAGAAAACTAAAGCTGACGTCACAACGTTTTCATTATCCAACCAAATAAATACACAAACTGCAATTTGTATAGGCCATTACATATAGGATGTCAACTGTTTGATTACTAAACTACAGTTGATGCACCATTTAAAAAGAAAAGTTGGGCTACAGATAATGTCGGATCAAGGGTAAACGTCAGTCATTTGGAACCTGAAGACCACTGCAGTGGTTTTCTTTTCAACAATGTCTCCCAGCCAAGAGGGCTATTGGTTTTGCTGGGTCAGACCCTATGGAGGAATTGGCAGGCCCCCTCTCTCTGCATTAACGGTCAGGATCTAATAGACTTTCAAAGTCACTCAGGCTTAAATGCTTGTACATTGCGGTATAAATAAGGCATCCGTCTTGTCATTATAAGGCCATTATGGCTCTTAAAATGCACAATCACCTGTCAGGTGCAAGTGTGAGCCGGTGAGAATGTTAGTAAGCATGCAAATGGATGTTAATCAACGTAAGTTTGCGTGCGTATTTGTGCACTGTGTGCATAGGCAATTTTCTTTCTCTGCACTTTGTGTGCATTTGATTATATTACATGGGTTGTATTTGTCTGTCTTCATGTATGTTCTTGTGTGAAAGTGTGACTGTGTGTGTGTGTGTGTGTGTGTGTGTGTGTGTGTTCAGCTTGCAGGCGAATATATGTGATTAGTGTGACGGTTCCTTCTGGCTGGGGGCGTGTCCAGGGAGCGGGGGCAGGAGTGGCTGATGTACTGGAGGGAGGGGTCAGAGTAGTTGAAGGGCGGGGGGATGTACTGCAGGTACTCAGGCAGCAAATGTGACGGCCTGCAAAAGATAAACGCAAAGCAGACAGACAAACCAACCAATCAGAGCAGAGATTTTAACAGCGCCACCTGTCACACATGACACAATGCACAATGGCTAGGCGGTGGTGAATCCAGGTTATTGCTGAGGGTCTTGTTAGTGGTATTGTGTTGTAATGCGCAATGACGACATAGCTAGTTAAAGAGGTCGTACAATTATATTATATTACATATATAAGAAAGACATTGTACTGTGTATAGATATCATACATCTAATTTTCATTAGAATGAAAAAGATGAGGTGATTCGAATTTTTTACTTATTTATCTTGGACCCAATTCTTACTGGGGTAGGATGCTTTAACACTCACATTAACCTAGTCTGGGGACAAAGCTGATTACCAGCATGAGAAATCTACTGCGAAAGGTCTTGCAGAGAAAGAAGGAAGATAATCTGGTTTGTATATTTTATTGTGCAGCATGGACATTTTGGATCAGTAATATCATAATGTATATATATATATATATATATATATATATATCATATATAGAATTTCTTCAATTAATCAATGACGTGCAGTGTGATACGTTCATGCACTGGGAATTCTGCTCTGCAAAAGGTATTTTGAAATCATTCAAAATGATTTTGAGACATTTGAGGATCTAGCAGCAATTAATTGTTTATATCGCCTGTGGGATTAAAAATGTATCTGCTTGCCCTGATATCATGAGACGTAATCCTAAAACAACGTCTCTCTGATTTGTTGGATGGGAACGGACAGAAGCGGACACTCATCTGGACAATTAAGTCCATCTACAGTAATCACACAACCTAATACCCCAATCCCAAAATGGGCCATTATACATCCATAGGGATTTTATCCAGCAAACAGAGAGCCTCAAACACCTTATCAAGTGGCTGGACCTCCATTAACGCAGTCACACACATGGTCCAAGTACATTGTACAACATACATTGTAGTAATAATGTACATTGCATGTGTACGCACACACCAACAACACTTACTTATACTGTATTAACAATGAATGTTGTACATACCATTTACTAGTTCATTGTGATTTCCTCTTAGTCATTTGTATTGTATTGCTTATCATTGCTTAGTCACAATATGGATATTTCTACACAACTAACTACTACCACCATAACTTCTGCCAATAACAATAAAACTCCTTATACTACTTAGAGACAAAATTTGTTTTAGGATTCATAGACGTTATTAACACTATGTTGATGTTAAAATATTTGATCCAATGCAATGATAATTCTATAACATTTAATTATATAGTTATTAAGTTCGTTTTCCAAACACCTTTCAGCATTTCACTGCAAGTCCCATGGCATTAGTCATCCTCTGTTTTGTACAACAAAGGGTTCTGGACTGATACATGGGAACAGTTTTATAACTCGTATGCAGCCCAGTGTTGTCAGTAGGTAGAGCTTTTAGTTTAATATAGTACGAGAGTGGGCAGTCCATGCGCTGACAGAGGAGAAGCGCAAGGAAAGAAGTGCTGCAGAGTCATACCACAGCCATCTGTGTACCCCTCTACCCGCAGCTACAGACTTCTAGGACCCACTAGACTGTTGTGTGGCACCACAGTGTTTAACCATGCACTTCTGTATGGATATGTGTCACACACAGAGATGCATGTGTTTGCATACGCATACCCACATTAGTCCGCTTCTGTGGTCGTGTTTGCGCTTTGTTCTTTTTAACCTTTATGTTGTGGACTCCAAACATCCTACTCAGACACCGAATCAATTCCAATACATGAGTCACACTAGATTATTGGGATTAAAAGTAGAATTATGGTGTGTGGGTGTGTGTATGTGTGTGTGTGTGTGTGTGTGTGCGTGTGAGCATGTGTCTGTGCGCGCGCGTGTGTGTGTGTGTAAGCGTGTGTGTGTGCCCCTAAGTGCGTGCATGTGTAAAGTCCTACTCACTCTCTGGGGGCGGTCTTTTTGCGGGGGCAGCAGCAGTAGAAGCACAACAGGGCGAGCAGCAACAGCAGAAAGGGAATGCCAATGCCCAGTACCAGGCCTAGGATCAGGGCCGTGCTGTCACCGCCCTCCAGGGGCTTCACCACACTGGTCTGGTTCCCTGCTTGTAGATCGTCCCTTCCTGAAAACGGTCAATAAAATAGTTAAAGATAAAAATCATAAAAAAATTAAAATGCAATGTCCGATTAATTCATGATGTGCTTTTTGGGCATAGTTTTGTCCTGCAAGTCCTTGATGGAGCAATGAAAGATAGCATACTTTATGACAAACATGAGCAGTTAAAAAAGATAACCGTCTGTATGTATAAATTAATATAACATATCACAGAATATCAGTAAAGAAAAAGGTAACTGAAGCAGGTCTCCGCTATTGTCTATTTACCCGTTAGATCTGCAATAAAAATCACTTCATCAGACGAGCAACATCAACATTCACCATCTTGTTCCTCCCCTACAACCCCGTAATTCCCTTGCCTGGGAGTACTTCCTAGCCGCGGGGCTCCTTACCCAATATGCAGGCCTGGGACTTGTCCACTTCGGTGGTGCCGTTACACACGCACCTGTAGCCGCCGTAGGTGTTGGCGCAGAGGGCCGGCCACACGCACGCGGCCTCCTTGGCCGTGCACTCGTCCAGATCTGTGGGGGGAGGCGGCGTTAGAAAGAAAAAAAAGGTGGCTGAGTGGGCGGGAAAAACAGACACGCTCTCTCTCCCTCTTCCACGATGAATTCACACCGCGTTTGGTTTATAATTATAGTTTCATTGCACCCTTGTGTGGTATTAAATCTTTTTATAGTGGCTTCAATTGGTTGCTATGTATACACACACAAACACAATAACTATGGATTTTCTGAGTATGTTTTAATGATATATGTCACAGTTTTGTGATGTAACGTAATTCATGACACACACTGCACCTTGGCTATTGAACCCATATACTATGACATTATGCAAGTGATGCCTCAAATCCATCTATATTTAGATATACCAGACGTGTGCAGTACATGAGCAGATTTGTTGTTGTTGTTGTTGTTGTTGTTGTTTTACCTCCGACCTCGGCAACGCGGATGCCGTAGTACCCGCCCACGCGGCCCAGGTATTCCTGGATGTACCATGCGGGCGTGTCGCTGGACACGTTGATGCGGTACTCGCCGGCTCCCGGCCCAGACCCCTGCCTCTGCTCCTTAATGCTGGCGTTGTAGAACTTGTTCTGGAAGCCCATGGAGAGAATCTGCTGCAACTGTGTGATCCGGTGTTTGGGTTGGGGGGGGGGGGGGGGGGGGGGGGGGGGGGGGGGGGGTGGAGATTGTCAAGACAGCAATGATGCCAATAATATCTTTTGTTTGTTTGTGTGTGTGTGTGTATTGTGTGCTGTTCATCACATTGTTCCAGATTTCATATATTGTCATTTATATTTTAAAAAGCAGAGGTAAGGTCTGATATCACAGTGCATCATTATAATGACACACACACTCTCTCACACACACACACAACACACACACACACACACACACACACACACACACATAAACACACCTGTGTCAGTGCATCCTGTGCACGATCCTTGTCCTTCCAGCCCATAGAGACGTTAAACACATTAAAACCTACAGGGAGAAAACAGAAATGGCCACAACAACCACATAATGACCTCACGCTGCTATTTAAGGCCTGGGTCACCATGGTAACAACACACAGGAAGTCACACTGACACACAACCGAGCCAGAGAGAGAGAGACAGAGAGAGAGACAGAGAGAGAGACAGAGAGAGAGAGAGAGAGAGAGAGAGAGAGAGAGAGAGAGAGAGAGAGAGAGAGAGAGAGAGAGAGAGAGAGAGAGAGAGAGAGAGAGAGAGAGAGAGAGAGAGAGAGAGAGAGAGAGGGGGGAAAAAGGGAGCAGTCATCTGGGATCTCTTACCTGGAGGGTTGGCTGACTCACCTGTGAAGAACAAACAAACAGTTTAGTGAGACACAAGGACAAGTTTGTGTACACTCAACTGGAAAAAGCAGAACTAACGCCCATAAACAAACCAAAACAAGCTGGCCTATTATTCCTGAAAATATGCCAACAATGACCAATCATTATTATGCCACTTTCTTCAATTACATTTATAAGCAGGTAAAAACACTACAACACCCCAAGATGGATTCCTGCCATGCTTGTTTCTGCATGTACTTACATGCAGAAACAGGCTGTATACAGTCACATAAAACAACTGTATACAGGTGCACACATCTACATGCAATGAATGGATTGTAATATCATTCAATTGTTCACTTTGGAAATAAAGGGGGATTCTGTGCGGGACAATTTCATACAAGACATGGATTGTCCTAATTGTTCTACCTTGTCACAGCTTAGAATAGCCTAACCTTAACCCTAACCTCATAAGGGTATCAGGGAGATACGTACCGCAGCCATCAGCTACCGCACTCTTCTGGTATCTACAGGAGCAGTGCACGGAACCAGGCCGGTTCACGCACTCAAACTTGGCGTTGGGACAGGCAGAAGGGTCCTGACACTCGTCGATGTCTGCAAGATGTACACGTTTCAATTGGCTCTGCCGTCCTAAGGCTAACCGCAGTAACTACAGTTTTGTCTAAATTGTAGTTCTAACTTAAAATGAACTTCTTGATATCTGTTTTAGACTTCAATTTTGCTTTGTGGTATTTAGTGCAATATCACTTATATACCTATAACCCATTTAGCTGGCCAGTTAAAACCTTTTAAAGCCCATTTTTTCAGTTTTACCCTTTGCGTAGTTACTGCAGTTAGGCTTTAGTGCCAAAACCAGGGAAGATACAATATTATTCATAGATTAATTTATTGTATTTCTATATCTTCCCTTTTGTCTAGGCTAGCTAGATATCTGCCGTAGCATATCCTATTATTTGTACTGTATCTTTAATTAGTTTCTCTGCTTGGAGAGTCAGCCAATCATGACAATTGCACTAATCAGTGTTTCACCAGAGACAGCACTGTTGTGCATGAGATTAGCATTTTTGAGCTCAGTTACTCTCTAAAACTGTGATTTGCCTCTCTCTCGCTCTCTGTTTCTCTCACCTGTGCAGTTAAGTCCATCCCCAGTGTAGCCGGGCTTACACTGGCAGATGAAGTTGTAGCCCATGTTGTAGCAGTCAGCCATCTCATGGCAGGGAAAAGGGGAGGGAGGCAAGCAAAAATCTGAGAACCCAGAAGGAGAACAAACACACGCTCATATAATGAAGGTGGATGCAACTAAGGATCTGACGACTTCAGTCACACAAAACCTGACCTGATCCCATTTGTCTCACCAAGCTCTGACTACAAAATAAAACTATGATTTCATCTTTTTCAAGATTTATACATGCATATGTATTATATCTAAATCAGTGCACCAAGCTTAGCACATCATCCCTCTTTCCATTTTGCATTTCAATCTATCATTCCAATCGTCAATTAGCTGACCTTTCTCGAAGCACTTGTAGCCTTGTTTGCCCTGGTGGACGCTGGGCGAGGGACACTCTCCGCAGGTGAAGCTCTCTGGCGTGGCCCCGGCCTGACACTCAACGCCCGGGAAACACGGTTTGCCCAGACATGGGTCCCAGCGCTCCCCGCAGAACTCCCCGCTAAAGCCATCTGGACACAGACAGCCCACCACCTGGTGGGACAGAGGGACAGAGGGACAGAGGGACAGAGAGAGAGAGAGAGAGAGAGAGAGAGAGAGAGAGAGAGAGAGAGAGAGAGAGAGAGAGAGAGAGAGAGAGAGAGAGAGAGAGAGACAAAGACAGACCATAGTTAGTGAGTTGGTTAGTTATTCGTTTGTTACTTTGTTAGATAGACAGACAGATAGACGGACAGACAGATCAATATATATTTAGATTTATTTATTGTCCACCAGGATTGACAGAAAATCAGAGACAGACAGACAGACAGACAGACAGGTGAACCTGGAATTTCCCCTGCAGGTAGTTCTGGGTGACGGTGTCGTACTGGCAGGTGCCACCGTTGAGGCAGTTGCACACCTGGAGGACCGGAGCAAACAGGGAGCTGATGAGCTGGTCGCTCACCTTCACGCTCAGCTGCACGGGCTGGGTGTCCTGCGGCACCCATGTCAGGTACCCACCTGTTGGGACAGAGGGGTGGGGGTTAGTTACTCAACTGGTTAGAAAGCTATAATAGTACGATGGTATGGTTGTCAGTATTTTAACAAGTGTTCACAGAGCCAGCCTCCCTGATGTTCAGGGGGTTCCACATAGTCCATATTGAGGGGTTAAGAGGGTAAGGGTTAGGAGGTTTGTGATGGAAGATATTTTGTGATGTAGGGAGGAAAGTATTTTGTGATAGCAGGGAGGAGTGCTGATAAAACTATGAGAAAGGCACATGGATACTAGGAGCCACTGTAGAATGTAGAATGTAAAAGGTAACATGTGTCGTTGTAATTTTTGGCTACATTTTCATTTTCATGGCTGACAGTACCGGTAATTGTAACTGGACATGTTTCCATACATTACAGACATCTAGACAATCCTTGTAATCTGTACGCTCTATGTGAGCTTTGCATGTGTGTGTGTGTGTGTGTGTGTGTGTGTGTGTGTGTGTGTGCGTGCGTGTGTGTGTGCGTGCGTGCGTGCGTGCGTGCGTGCGTGTGTGTGTATGGGTTTCTCGCATGTCCCATCTGGTGTACAATTCTGTTGTTTCAGATTTTACATCTGTCGTCACCATGGTAGTGATAGAAGCCAGACTGTATTGTTGTCAAATCTCATCCATGCCATCCGTCTGTCCGTCCATCCATCTATCCATCCACCCACCCATCCACCCACCATCCATTCATCTAACCACCCACCCATCCATTCACCCACCCATCCACCCACCATCCATTCATCTAACCACCCACCCATCCATTCACCCACCCATCCACCCACCATCCATTCATCTAACCACCCACCCATCCGTCCACCCATCCATCCATCCATCCTCTTCCCAGGCTCATTATGGGCAGTAGGCAAGGAGACAGATTGTATCTGACCTCAGCATGTGGCAGGGTCACACATGCAGAGCACCCTGAGGACTCCCAGACCAACAGGGACAGAGCCAGCCATGTCCCTGCAGAGAGACCAGACCCAGGCTGGAACTAACACCCCAGTCTCCTGGCGGGACATAACACCTCCTCCGCACAGCAGGCCTCTGTGCCGTCCCGTGCACTGCATGCATCCATTAAAGAAGCGCTAAGCCTTAAGGGTTGGCATATTGAAATACAACATCTTCCTAGGCTAGCATTTGTGCAGCAAATAGCCAATCAATGTGTTTGCATTATGTATTGGATGCCCTTCTGCTCGCATGCTAGTTTCCATGGGCGGCGTCAGAGCCCTTCCCGGCAGGAATGTAATTATCTATATATATATATAATAGATATATATATAATAGTTAATGCAGTGAGGCATTCCAAATGGAAAGGAGACGGTGGCAAGAGTATATGGATATTATGGTGCTACTTACATCTAAAAATATATATACATTTACATTAAAATATAGCTTATGGAAATGATGTGTGTGTTTGTCTACATACATGTTCTTTTAATGTATAGGATTAGGTGTATGTGCGTGTGTGTTACTATTTAAGTTTGAGTGTGTGTGTGTGTGTTAATATGTAAGTTTGAGTGTGTGTGTGTGTGTGTGTGTGTGTGTGTGTGTCTCACTGCTGTTGATGGAGGTCTGTGGTGGTCTGGGGAAGAGCAAGGAGAAGGTGATCGTGTCTCGGTTTGCGTCGAAGGCGAAAATCTGGACGCCCACCCTAGATTTGACCTTGCCGCAGATCACGGTAGGCTCCGCTACTATGGGGGGCATGTTGCCTATGAGACAGGATGCAGCCAATGAGTCAGCATTTTCTATCTGACATCCATCTTGGGTCAATTCACCTTCAACTGAGCCAATGTGGCTGGGAACATTTATTTGACACTTCCAAATTGTTGAAAGCAGAATTACAAAGGATCATGATAAACATCAAGCTTAAAATGCATATTGCAGAAGCCCATTTGTTCTAAACAAATGGAAATGAGAGGATGTCTGATATTAATACACCAAATTAATAAAAGAGCTTTAAACTATCCTCAACATTCCTCTGTTGACTACCAGCGCAGCACAATTACAAAATGCCCACCGGCTTGTCATTTGCATGGCTTTCTCATCACAGTATATTTTGCATTTGTTTCCATTATGGCACTCTCCTTTCACTCTCCAACAGGTACTCCACTCTGTCCTCCTTTAAAAAAGAATGACCAAACACCCAACATGATCAATCCCCCGGTGCAAACCGTCGGGGGTTACCGTAGAGCTCGGTGAGGAGCCGGTAGCGCTCTTGGGAGTCCATGGTCTGGAGGCCCAGAGCAGGGCTGCCCGTGGCCAGGGTGTCATGGACGCACTCTGGGCTGTCGTAGCACGCTCTCTGGAGCTGGGCTAAATCCTCCGGGCTCACGGCGGCCAGCAGCTCCTGGGTGGTGGGTGCACTGAGCGGCACCAGCGGGGGCTGGGAGAACAGCAGGCTCTCTGGGATGGGGACTTCCCCTGCATCCAGAACAAGGGGGGGAGCAACTTTAGGGGATGCTGGAATAGACAGGGCTGTGTGTGATACGTCGGTAAACCAAGAAAACACAAAATCATTTTGAAGGGCTTTTTTTTGCCTTAACAGAACTGGACAGTGAGGAGAGACGGTGGGTTGAGAGGGAATGACATGGAAGCATGAGGCCGCAGGTCGGAATCAAACCTGGGTCGCCTCAATGTGAATTGCCCACGTGGTTGGCGCACTAGCAGGTTGCGCCAGCAGGCCGCATGGCTTTGACCATTTCTTGTGGAGCCTGCATTTATACACAGAGCTGCACGGCATCACCACGCAACATCACACTCACAGGACATGCCGAAGGTGAACAGGCTCTCCTCCGGCTGGGGGGCGGGGCTGGCCAGAGGGAGGACCCTGCCGTTGGACATCAGCAAGTCGTCCAAGCGGCTGGAGCTCCAGAGGCCAAACAGACCCACGGAGCGGTTGTAGAAGGCTTGGGGCACCTCCACGATGGCCGCCAGTTGACAGCCACCCTCGCCGCCAATGCGCCATGCCGTGGCGTGGAGTCCCCCGGCGTACACGGCGGCACAGCGGCTCAGCGACATGCAGCGCACGATGAAGCCCCACGCGCTCATGTGGACCACGCCTGTGAAGACCAGACGGTAAATGGTCAAATGGACTAAAGTGCTATAGCGCTTTTCAGACCAGTGGCCACTCTAAGCACTTTATGATTATGGCCTCACATTCACCCATTCAGACACAAATTCATACACCGACGGAGGCGTCAGCCATGCAAGGTGACACAGGGTCGTCCGGAGCAGTAAGGGTTACGTGTCTTGCTCACTCCTCAACACTCCAGCAACCATCCGGTTGCCAGACAACCTGCTACCTCCTGAGCGACTGTCGCCCATGTGTGTTTGTATACTTGTTCAAGGCATACATAAAGCAGTGGATTGAGTGGTCCATACAAGCTGTGAATGCGGCGCATGCACAGGTGTTATGGAAGACAAAATTATTGTTATTGAATTAAATTGTCAACAATAATTATTTGTGTTAAACCATAACAACATTTGTTGTTTTTCCTCCAGATAGCTGAAATGCTGCCTGAATACGTCCCGGGGTTCAGCATATCTCTCGCATGTGCCATGTGTTGCCTCCCTCTTTGGTGAGAGAGAGGAGGTCTCATCAGCATGCCTCACCGCTCACGACTGACTGATCGGGCACTTAAGAATTAGTGCAGCATAATAAAATTGACATTTAACAAACAGAATGGATGAATGTTTCTTCCAATTTTCTTTCTCTACATATGAAGTATGTTTTTTTAAGTTTGCATTGACATGTACTGTATGTATTAATATTACTTTAAACTGTACTTGCTAATGGTTACAAAACATGTTTGATATAGAACATGTGTTATTCTGTTCTCTTCTGTTAATTTCAGTTCTTTTGCACATAATTCTCAACATGTCTTTGACCTTTGGAACAGTGTCCAAGTAATTATTTATTTTTTTACCTATGGTGACTGGGACGCTCACGTCACCAACTAACAACTCCAGTCCATCTCCTTGGTTTGCGCACCTCCACTCCACCTGGGCAGATTTCACATAGATACTTCAGTAATAGGAATAAAAACATGTTTACTTTCTCATGACCTGATTGAAAAGAGAGAACAAAAAGGATTGAATCTGGAGTTTTTTAACTCACTTTAACAAAATGCTGAAACAAACCACATCTTGTTATGGGATGGCACATCCATGTTTAAAAAAACGATTTAGTATTTCACCATTACAAATTGTATTACATTGCATTGATGTAAAAATGTATCTGAAAAACACACACACACACAAACACTGAGGCTGACCTTGCCAAAGCCCTGGTGGTAGGCAGCCATCCTCACCAGCACAGGAGCTTCGGTGGGCCTGCCCCCGCTCTGCTGCAGCCTGCCCATCTCCCCCTGCAGGGTGAACCTGTTTGAACCCAACGCTGAGGACAGCCTCAGCAGCACAAACACCCCCAGGGCCCGGAAGGAGTAATGCAACCCATCAAAGGTGATGAAATGCAGGCTGCCGTACACCATCGCTGGGCATGGGGGGAAAACGCTCAACTTCAGATCAGTAGAATGGTTAGGATTATATAGATGGTTAACTTTGTTAAATCGGGGACAAATGGACGAGATGGTTTTCGGTTATGTGACTCAATTGTTTTGCAGTCATCTTGGACTATGATAACATCATTTTGAAAGTGCAGGAAAACCCGCACTAAAGGGGTTATACTGTGTGTAGTGTACATTTAGAATGCCTACTGTATAGATATCAACTGCAAATATCTGTTTAGTTTGTGAACAACAGAGTGGTTCATTATAATAACCAGTGTCTTCCACCAGATGGTGCTGTCCCTAAGGTTTGATTTGTACAGGCCTTCGCAGTGATTGCTGCTAAACTGTCAAATGTTTTGCACTTTCGTACTTAGGGAAGGTCACTCACAACGATGCATTCTGTTTACTGTTATTTATGTTTAATACACCATACTCTTCAACTGTTTCCTTGCCTTTCCATGCCCTTAACTAATATGTAGGGATATTTATGATGCTGTTGGGATATAATCCCTCACCAACACCCTGTATTGACTTCTTGGCCAGAATACTCTGTTCAGGGCTGACCCAGCCGTAACCCTGGCAACGGTCTAGGGGCCTTTTGGTGAGGTAAAGATGGCACAGAGGAGACTGAACGCAGCACCACTGGAAGGGCAAGAGATCCTCATCTAGATGAAAAGAGAGTGACACACACACACACCAGAGTGACCCAGGTGGAACAGAAAGTAGCTGAAAATGAATTGAATACTGAATTTGTAAATGTTCCGAAATTGGTAAGCACTACATCCACTTTGAAAGCACAACATCCTGAAAGTGCTACAGCTGTCTGTAACTGATCATCCACACACACAACACCACACCCATCATCCTACCAATGTGTCTCTGAGTGCCGTCCTCGGAGAAGTAGCGCTCGCTGTAGCCCCCCTGCAGTGCCCCCTGGGGGTCGTACACGCACGTCTTCCCGGAGCCCAAGCGGTTAGGGAGGGCTGACAGGAAGACGTGGCCGCTGGCGCCGCCCCATCGCTGGGCCGTTGGCTCCCTGACCTGCGCCAGGCGGGGGGGGACCGTCTGGGGCTGGAAAGCCATGTCCTCCATGGCCTGGGCGCGCGTGCACGGACACGCCGGCACCTCCAACGCCCATGTGGCAGGGTCGGGCTCGCTCAGGGCCCACGTCTGGCAGCGCACCTGCGGGTCCATCTTGCCCCTGCCCCACCACCTCCTCCTGTGGGTTGGCGCCCGTCAGGTCGTACAGCAGCTGGCCAGGGCGACCCACAGTGCCCAGCATGTGCTGAGGCCGGTATCGGCCGCCGGGTTCATAAGGCTGTGCTGGTGGCGAGGCGGTGGCGGTGAGGTTGGCGGTGGCGGCCAGGCGGTTCTCGTTGTGGTAGTGATTTCCTCCGTCCGTGTAGCCGATGAGCGCGTCGTGGTGGATGCGCTGGCCGGGGCCCCATCGCATGGCGCCGTAGTGCAGGAGGGCGAAGGTGCGCACGCCATCCGTGGTCAGGATGCACTGGAAGGTGTTGGTCTGAAGAAGAAAAAAATGGAGCAGAAGAGGAAAATCAAGGTTCAGAACGTTTTCTCTACAATTTTGGAGTCAACTATCTTTAATTAATGGCCCAGTTCAAACTCAAATTATTCAGGATGTCAACGTGGCAAGGGTGCTCATTTACATTCCTAACCTGGAATTTGCAATTCAAATCTGTAGAAATGTCTGTGAAAATAGTATCTTGGTTGTGTGTAAAGTATTGTTTATTGATGGCTTTTTGGTTATGGATGGGTGCCATGGTTACGGAGTTAATTTCACAGTATAGACACACCTTAGATAAGCGATAACGTATAACCCCCTAATCAAATAAACTTGCAACATGTGCGCAATAGGCCTCAGAGTAAAACAACCCCAGGATGTCGTTAGAGAAGCCTCCAAACAACAAACGCATGCAATTGTTGACGCTTTTATACTTTCTATGTTATGGACACTTGAAGAGATCGCGCTAGTCTCACGTTGCACACAACAATATAATCTCAGGGTTCGGTTACACTGCGAACTGCCAGATGAGACCATGGATGATTAACAAGTAGACATTTCCAGATCGGATCTAGGTCGCTCATGATCTGATGTGCTAGGTCGCATATGAAGGTAACGTCAGGTGATCTGTCTCGCATATTTGGTAATTTAAGCGAATCATTTTGTCAAACGGAGAGAGCTTTTTAAAACAATGTAAATTGATTTCCTCGGCGACATTACGTTATTTGATTCAGTTTAATCAAATGTGTGCTCAGTCCACAATATTGCTGGATTTCCAGCGACTTTGTTTAAACATTGTGACGATCACAGCTGCGGTCGCCGTGTTCTGGGTGCCGCAAAGGATCCTGGGAGGATCGTCGGAAGGCCACTGTGGTTGTAGGATATCATGTGTGTTTCGTTGTCAGTGTGTGTGTGTGTTGAAATAAAGGCGACCCTCGGAGTCGTGCGGTGTATGGGGCACGAGGGTTGTAAGTAACAAATACACTGGGCTCTCGTCTGGTCAAACACTGCATATCACCATTCCAATACGAAGGACCACTCCAAAGACTGCTGACTGGTTCTGCAGGGCAAATTTTTAACTCTTGTTTCTACAAAAAAAAATATAGAAACGAAACCTGGGACATTGCCCTCAGTCTATAGTTCCGCCAAGCGGTCTAGAGCCCTTTCTCAATCTGCTTTATTGTCTGTTCTTGTGGAATTGTGAAACGGCCATGGTCACATTTTAATAAATATATGCAACTCACACATTATTATGCATTTCTAGCCTTGCAATTAAACCTTCCTATCATAGGTTTGTGGACAAAACCAGTGTAATATAGTTCTGGATGGTGTAATATACTGGCCACAGGAAATAAGGAGGGCGGCTTAAAAGACTAAGTGTCCGCAAACATGTCTGACTTGACATTTGGACTGCAACTGTTAAAACGTTAAATATATTTACTATATTAACATAACCCCCCACCAGCCCATTGTTTCCGCCCTGACCTCTGACAGGTTGACCTTCTGGTAAGAGACGGCCATCACGCTGTCCCAAGTGATCTTGAGTATCCAGGCGGGGGTGAAGGAGGCACGGTTCCTCCGCCTCTCGAACTCTGTCACGGCCCGCGCCGTTCGGTTAAACACGATTTGAGAGTAGATGTCTGACATATCCAGAGAGCCGTATTCCTATCAGAGTTGGGAAGGTTAGTGTGCAGAGGGAAAATGAGGAGAGTGAGAGAGAGAGAGAGAAACATTGGGTGAGATGATATTCACATTGGCACATTATGTCATTTGCTCTTGCTTTTTCCGTAATAAATGGAAACATCTAGTTAAGTCAAATGTATTTATTCTGCGCTCCCTGGATCGGCTAAGAATCAGAACCCAGAGTTAAATGTATCTTTCCACAAAATGCTTCATTGGCTTCAGTAATAATGTGATCAGTAATTAAAGAATCAATGAACTGATCATTAAAACACCATCATGTGCTTCCACACGACGAATGTAGAGCCAACAGGCTCTGATATAACAGTTATTTTACATTATTCTACATTACATTCGCTTACACAGCTACCTAGTAATGGCCATTAGGGTTCCTTTACAGATAGCTTCATACATGTTGGTGCATTGCCAATTAATTTAAATTAAATTGTATTTGTATAGCCCTTAATCACAGTTACAGTCTCAAAGGGCTTAACAGGCAATATATATTTATGACACACATACATACATTCAAAATAAATTGAATAGTGTCTATGGTGATGGGGTGCTTGCCAGTGTCCAGTCTATCTCCAAAACATTACTTTGTGATAACACTTGACACGGCGGTTATTCCAACGCTGAATAAGTCGTACACACCTGGGGCTATACAGGGCTCCACGGCCATGTTTAGCAGATTACCCTCCATCATCTGTACTTCAACACAAGCACGCTTTGTTCTTTCACAAAAGACTGGTTCCATACCTTAGTTCCTCTCACACAGATATAAATAACATAAATGGTAACATAATATTGTCATACATCATCGTCCCATGACTTCCCTGCTCATTATGTCTTGCTCAATAATTCCCCTCCTGTCTGATTTCCACAGAGACCTACAGAATGCTTCCCTAAATTGACTTGACTGAAAGTACAGGCTACGAATAAACGCAATAATTGCTGATCCTAGTTCTGTGTTATTTTATTTGCATCTTCTGGAATCTGGGTAGTTCCTCGACACTGTCATATACATGTAATACAAATACAAACATGCCATCTTGGGCCACAGGAATAGGTTTCTCCTCTGGCATATTGTTTGTTGTTTGGATTCATCCTAGCCCCTTGAGGCTCCTTGGAAGCCATCATGGGATGCTGCTTGCTCACCTTGTAGAGCAGCCGCCCCTGCCCGATCGTGAGGTCAGCATCATCCCAGAACACCGCCAACAGGGCCAGGCTCTCGTTGCCGCGGAAACCCGTGGGGAAAGGGACGGGTAACAAGCGCTGCTCATTCTGAGAGACAGACTGGAACTGGACAAGACCATTGTCGGAAAACTGGTGCATGTCCAGAGTAAGAGAGAGAGAAAGAGAGAGAGAGAGACAGAGATACAGAGTGAGAGACAGAGAGCGAGAGAGAGAGCGAGAGAGAGCGAGAGAGGGAGAGAGAGAGACAGTCAGAGAGAGAGAAACAGACAGAGAGACAGACAGAGAGAGAGAGAGAGACAGACACAGAGAGACAGACAGAGAGAGAGAGAGAGACAGACAGAGAAACCGATAGAGAGTGGGCCGAAGACAGAAAGAAACATAGTACACTGTTGTACACGAGGTTGTCAGAATCTGTTAGTGGTTACTGCTGTTAATGATATGACACTAACATACTCCCCAATAAAGTAGATATGGGATGGTACATAGATAGGAACTCTTCTGTAATATACTGATATTATATTAATAATATAGGACCCTTTGGCCACCATGTACCCTTCCTTTGATGGTTCAAAGGACAATGAAACAGCCAGTGCCAGACGTTGTCGCACATTGTCATTAAAATGTTGTGGTAAGCTATTACATTTTCTATGTTGCTGTTTATTGAATGGGATTTTATACTCACAAAAACCCTATTGTACAGTTTTCCCATGAAGGGAAGGCCAAGGGGCAGTGTGATGAAGGGGGAGTTCCCATCTTCTGAGTTGACCTCCACATGGTCGTCTCCAACCTCAGATCCGAATGGGAACAGCTCACTCTCTGTGGGGGATTGTGGCAACTTCAGTTAAACAGTCTCTGGTTACCATGGAAAGGTAAAATAACATATGATAACATAGCTTTGATTAACAGAGTTGACAGATGACAGCTTTGTTTTCCGAGGTTATCCCATAAGAAGTTAATAAGGATATATTAGACAGAGATGAGTCATGTAAATGTTTGCCTTAACAATCCGAGTGGCCCAGCATTAGAGGGAGGAGTTATGTTAGAAGTGAAGCTAGCAGGTAAGTGAAGAGGATGCCAGGAAGTGTAGCCCACCCTTGAGAGCCATGTGTCTACACTCTGTGTCATTTGAGGGGCACGAGCACAGGAAAGACCCCGCCAGGTTGGTGCACAGCGCTGTGCTGGAGCACGCGGCGGGCCTTGTGCACTCGTCCCGATCCAGACACCCTTGCTTCCCATTGCCCATGTCCGCTGTGGGGTCCCAGCCTCGTGCGCACTGGCACTCAAACCCGCCAACGCGGTTGGAGCAGGTTGCTCCAGGGTGACACGGCCCATTCTTCTGCAGGCACTCGTCCAGGTCTATGCACAACGTTCCCAGAGCCGCATAGCCTAGCTCACACTGGCACCAGAAGGAGCCCAGGGTGTTGTGGCAGCGGGCCATAGGGTGGCACGGCTGGCTCAGGGCCACACACTCATCCACATCTTCACACCATGTACCGTTGCCCCTGTGGCCCGGCAGGCAGTGGCACGAGAAGGAGCCTTCTGTGTTCCAGCAGCGTGCCGAGAGATGACAGGGCGCACTTCCACATTCATCAGCATCAACGCAGGCACCCTTCTCCTCACGGTAGCCCTTTCTGCAAGAGCAGACATACCCTCCGGGCAGGTTAACACACGCCTGATCCGGACGACAGGAGCTGTTGTTTGCACACTCATCTATGTCCTCACAGCCATTGAGCAGGTACATGTTGGACCCGTTCTCAGAGCTGTTAGAGGACAGATACGAGAATGAGTCCGGCGTGAACCCTTTATCGCACAGGCAAAGAAACGACCCTTCAACGTTATCACATGTTGAGTATTCAGGGCAGGGGTTGCCCTCACACTCGTCAATATCCTGACACTCAGTCCGGGTGGTCCAGTTGGTCTCATTGGTCCAGATGGAGCCCTTGGTTGAGGTGGTTACATTGATCCAGGTGGTCTCATTGGTCCAGATGGTCTCATTGGTCCAGATGGTGCCATTGGTCCAGATGGTGCCATTGATCCAGCTGGTGCTATTGGTCAAGATGAGAGCGAACCCTTCATCACAAAGGCAGGAGTAGGACCCAGGGGCATTGACGCACGTGGCGAAGGGCTGGCAGTCTACGGAGGAGTTGAGAAGATCTGAACATTCATCTACATCTACACACTCTGTATCGTTGCTCCAGTAGCCCTTTGTGCATTTGCAATAGTATGATCCGAGGGTGTTCATGCACATGCCATTGGCACAAGGCGGACCCTGCTCAGTTGCGCTGCATTCGTCAACATCCACGCATAGGTCGTCAATGCTTGAGAAGCCGGGGTCGCAGGTGCACAGGAAGTTCCCGTCCGTGTTGTTGCACGTGCTGTGCTTGGGGCAAGTGGAGTTGCCCAGGCACTCGTTGATATCTATGCACCATGCGTCCGTGTCGTTCCGATGGTAACCAGCCCAGCAATCGCAGAAAAATGATCCCACAGTGTTGAAGCAGTCAGACACACGAGGGCAGTCGTCCAGGCCGAGAGAGCACTCATCCACATCCAAACACAGTGAGTCGTTGAAAAGGGAGAAGCCTGGCACACAGGGGCAGCGGTATCCACCATCCACGTTATGGCAGGTGCTATTGTCCGGGCAGTTGAAGTTGCCACTGGCGCACTCGTCCACATCCTGGCAACGCTTTCCAGCGCTGTGGTAGCCCTCCCAGCACTCACAAACGTAGGAGCCGTCGCTGTTGATGCAGGAGGAAAACGGCGAACAGGTGTCCCATGGGCTCTCAGCCGACCCCTCGTCACACTCATTCACGTCTCGACAATCGGTCCCATTGCCATGGTAGCCTTCGCGGCAGGAACAGTAGAATGAGCTGTGTTTAGGGTAGCACCTGGCCTTCGGGTGGCATGAGTGGCTGGCGTTCACACAGTCGTCTAGGCTCACACATGTGCCCTGCTCATATGCCAGCCCCAGGACGCAGGTGCATGTGTAGGAACCCAGGGTGTTGTCACACGTCATGTTACTGTTGCACATGTCACTGGACTGGCATTCGTCCACATCTTCACAGTCGAAGCCGTCTCCGTGGTAACCATCTTGGCACTGGCAGAGGTAGGAGCCGTCCGTGTTGCTGCAGACACCATGGACACTGCAGTTTTGGACCAGCGTGGAATTCCGGGAGCACTCGTCCACATCGCGGCATTCAAAGCCAGAGCCCTCTGTGCCAGGCGGGCAGGTGCAACGGAAGGAGCCGGGTGTGTTAGTGCAGCTGGCGACGGCATGGCACCCCTTGCTGTCCCCTTGGCACTCATCGATGTCTATAAGTCACCCAAAATGGGACAGGGTCAGGGAAGCAGCCCCAATGAGGTTGCTCAGAAAAAAATTGTAAATACAAATTACTATTTAGTCATTGAGAAGATGTTTTTATTGAAAGTGTCTTACAGTAAATACACATACACAAGTTGAAATGGAATCACACAAGAATAACCATAGTTGTTTTGTTTATGATTTGGGGATATGGTGGGCAGTGTTTATGCATATGTAGGGCTGTTAGTGGTGTGGGTTAGTACCCAAGCAGGTGATTCCGTCGCCGGCAAAGCCACTGAGGCAGAGGCAAAGATGGCTTCCAATGGTGTTCTCACAACTGGCAAAGTCACTACACCGATGCACCTGGGTCTCACACTCGTTCACGTCTGCAGAGAGAAGAATGGGTTGGAGAGCAGCGTTTGATGGGAAGGGAGAGAGAGAAAGTAAGAGGGAGGAAAATAACAGTCATTGTCAAAGCATTTGATATATGTCGCAAACGTTGTGTTGAGTAGTTTGTGTTGACATGTTTGAAATATTTTGAGTGCTTGGATGATTTCAGATATGTGTCTTATTATTTAATTATGTGATTACTATGATTACTTTTAATTAGAAAATGAGATTTTTTATGAAGATTAAACACAAACTACAGTGCCCAGCAGGTGACATGGATGTTCTTTTTTATAAAGCGCATTTTATAAGCCGCATGCGCGCTTTAAGTAAGTCACAAGCGCTTTAGTAATTTAGTATATGAATATGTAAATATGGGGGTGATATATATTTTTTATAAAGCGCACATGCGTTGTCTTAGTCACAGTAAGTGCAACTTACTTAAAGCGTGCGTGCGACTTACTAAAGCACACCTGTGACTTATAAGATACACACATGCTTTGTGATAATACATCCATGTCATATTCCGGACTCCGTAGGTTACACTTGATGAGAGAGTTTAATGTTTAATGTGTTCCTCCATATCAGAAGCACCAAGCACTAAATCTGTACACAATTTAGCCAGAAACCATTTATAACAACTACGATTGTGCGTCATGTAACATGTAACACGTAACATGTAAGAACAAAACTTTAAATAACGCGGTTTATGAATTGTTGAACATGTATGCATATACATGTGACCCTGTATATTTCCGCTATGGATGTTGAATTTTATTTCACATTGTCCAGTTACCTGTGGCTGATACTATATGAATATTTAATTGTATCTAAATGCTCATATAAGCTATCAAATAGTATGATTGTCATTGAAAAGAGGCATCAACATAACATGAGGACATCTTAAAATGTACAGTTAGACTCCTTGCATTAAGCTATATTTATTGCATTCTTGAGATACTTATTTAAATCGTTTATTATGGGAGCTGTAACCTTTTCTTGGATTGTCAAGTCATGTTAAGAACATATACGCAGCCATATGCATACAATTAACAAAATATGTAAAATACAAATACCATCAATGTTTTGCTTCTTTATGAAAAATTTTGATACAATAAAAAAACATCTTACCAACACAATTTGTCTTGTTCAGTATAAATCCAGCCTTGCAGATACAGGCAAAGGATCCTGGGACATTTACACATTTTGTCTCATTTCGGGGACAGACATTTTCCAACTGGCACTCGTCTATGTCCGAGCAAGTCAGACCATTGCCCATGAACCCAAGATCACAGACACACTGGTAGCCGGACGGTGAAGAGTGACACAGGCCGTGCGGGTGGCAGGCAGGGTTGCACTGGGAAATGGGTAACACACAGAGGTTGTCGATTGCCACGCTGCCGTTCAGACACGAGCAGACGTGGGCCCCGGGGGAGTTGATGCAGGTGGAGATGAGTGGACACGTGGCATTGGAGAGGCACTCGTTCACGTCCTCACAGTAGAAGCCATCCCCCTCGAACCCTGGCTGACAGAGACAGGAGAAATCCCCTTCTGCATTGATGCACAGCGCCCGCTGGTGGCACGTGCCCTCCGCCAGACACTCGTTTATGTCCTTACAATGTGTGCCGTTCCCTGAGAAACCTCTGTTGCAGGTGCACTCATAGGAGCCCTCCGTGTTGAGGCAGGTGGCGTTAGCATGGCACGGCATGTTCATGCACTCGTCTACGTCGGCACAGCTCACCTGGCCGCCCGGGCGGTAGAACCCGGCGAGGCACCGGCACTCATAAGACCCTTTGGTGTTGAGACACCACTCGTTAACGCTGCATGTGACTCTGTTCTCCTCACACTCGTCAATGTCCTGGCACAGAGTCTTGTTGACCAGGGTGAAGCCTCTCGAGCACAGACACGAGAAGGAGCCCTGGACATTGACACATGTCACCATGTTCCTACAGCCCCCGTTGTCCACCAGACACTCATTCACGTCTGCACACCGAAGAACACCATCTCCGGAGTAACCCACCTGGCAGCTGCAGTTGTAAGAGCCAGGCCGGTTGATACAAACGGCATTGGAGTGGCACTGCCGGGCCAACAAGCACTCATCCTCATCTACGCAGCTGAGGCCATCGCCATTGTACCCGGGCAGACACTGGCAGTTGAAGGAGCCCGGGATGTTGGTGCAGGTGGCGTAGGGACTGCAGAGTCTTGATGCACACTCGTCCTCGTCTTCACACCTTGAGTTTTTGTAGAGGTAGCCGCGACCGCAATTGCAGTTGTATGAACCTGGGGTGTTGACACACACGGCGCTAGTGGGACAGATCCCGACGGATAGGCACTCGTCAATATCCTGGCAATTAAAGCCATCTCCAAGGAAGCCTGTCAAACAAGAGCATTGGTAGCTGCCAATGACGTTGATGCAGACTGCGCTGGTGTGACAGTTGTTGATGCTGTTGCACTCGTTGTTGTCCACGCATGATAGTCCATTGCCAACAAAGCCGGAAAAACATGTGCACCTGTATGATCCTATGGTGTTCTTGCAATCCGCAAACAGGCTACACGTGTTACTGGCACACTCGTTAATGTCCTCGCAGGTATTCCTGTTGCTCTGGAAGCCAGTGTTACATGTACACTGGTAGGTTCCGGGCAAGTTCTTGCAGCCTTTGTAACCTAACGAAGATGAGCACACAACAGGCGTCTCTGAACACTCATCAATGTCCAAACATAGGTAGTTCCCGTTGCCTTTATAGCCAGCATTACAAGTGCACATGTAAGAACCCGGGTTGTTAGTGCAGGTTGCGTCCCAGTGGCAAATCCCCTGTTTAGCACACTCGTTATTATCGGTGCACTGAAAACCATTGCCGCTGAAGCCCGCTTTGCATTGGCAACTACGCCCACCCTCGTAGTTGGTGCACGTGGCGTTGGAATGGCAACCGCCATTCTCCCTTTGGCACTCGTCGATATCCTGACAGAGGATGCCATCCCCAATGTACCCAGCCCGGCACACACAGTTGTAGCTGCCCAGGGTGTTGTTACAGCGTGCGTTGGGGTGGCAGCCGTGTAGGCCACTGAGACACTCATCAATATCTTCACATTGTAGCCCGTTTCCTTGGTAGCCATTACGGCATACACAGGTGACGTTGATGTTGACTTGCAGACAATCTGCATAGGGGTGGCACTTCCAGCCCGCCGTCTCACAGTATATTGGGTCAGCTACAGCTACAGAGAGAGAGAGAGAGAGAGAGAGAGAGAGAGAGAGAGAGAGAGAGAGAGAGAGAGAGAGAGAGAGAGAGAGAGAGAGAGAAAAAAAAAAGGAATAACTAGACACTGGTCTAACTTAATACGTTGCTGCAGTGAAATTTTGGTAGCACACATCTGTGTTAACGACAGATTATGGGAAAATAAACATTTGAATGTGTGGATCACTCATGCAAAAAATAAAACTCACCTGTGTAGCAATATTTCAGCCTTACAAACAGACACATCAACAACAGCAGTGGAAACCTGTTGCATAAAGAGAAGATGGTTTGAGGTGCAATGAATACCTACAGCAAGGGGGGTTGTAAGGACAGATCGTTTGATGGCTCAAAGGATGTGAGACACAGAAACCAGATTGCGGCCAGATCTATATACGTCAACCAGCTCTTTCAAGAGTGTGAGTGAAGTTACCCTTTGCATTATTAGCCGTTTCTGTAGCCTTCTTCCACACATAACAATGGCTTTAGAGTGTATTGTTGCACTTAACCTAAAATGGATCTGCCCATTGACTCAGTAACCACACATAAAGCGATAGTAAGTTACATTCCAATTTATAATCTGACACAACAGCATATCAGATCAGCAGAACGTGCCAAAATTCTTTTCTTTTACTCAATCTAATGCAAAACGAATTCCAAATTAAATCAGCCAAAATACTTTAGATCATATCTAACAAACTCTTAATTTTAAGAGCCATTCGCCATACAAACAGTCCTTCAGTGAGAGAAGACTTTGCCAGGATATACTCAACCAGAGACACAATGAATTAATCTTGAAAAAAGATCTGCTGATATCCCTGCTCTTGGCCTCATTGGCACATTGCTACTAAGGAAATAACAATGGAAAAAAGATTGATAAAAAGGTCAATATGACAACTATAATATAACAACTATAATACATTTCTGATTTGGTTACAGTCTAAATTCTACTCCTCCCTCTGGGCCTCACAGGCCTATTTTCTGTGTTTCGAAAGAGAGAGTGTGCAATGGACATTGTAGGCTTGTTTCTAGCTTAAATATAGCCTCAACAGACCTCCCTCATTTTCTTGCATTTCTACCATTCTGGCCATGAATGCCCACCTAGTGGTAACGCATGTAGCCATTTATGTATTTGAAAATTAACCAAATGGCTTTAATTAAACAAGTATTGGTCCTACATAATCCAAAGCTTTAACCAAAAGCCCCACAAAAGGTTCACAAAGTAAGGCAAACGTGAAATCAAGATCACATATTTGCTGCAAATTAAATATCATCATAAAAACTATTTTGCAAGCATATAAACAAAAAATGCATTTAATTTAATAGACACATCCACAAATATACTATCCAATAGGGATTGATCAAGTATAATTTTCGACATTCACTGAAATATAACAAATATACAAATGAGCAAAAACGTCTCTACAGCAGATCAGCAATGGATGATGACTACGCTGATGATTTGAACATACAAATGAACTCAATACCATTTCTGTTTTTCACTTACCACATATTTCCCTTGTCTCTTGGTGTACTAGGAGGCTCTCATTGGGGCTAGATGTGAGGCCGTACCGCAACCGTTCCTCTGTTAAGTGTCTCTCGCTGTTCCCCTCTCTTTACTCTCCCCCCGGCTGCCTGACTCTCTATCCCTGTACTTTGTCACCGCCACCACCTCCTCCTACTGTCCTGTCCTACCCTTTCCCCCTAAACCCATCACCCAAACCCCCAGGGTGAAGCTGGGACAATGCGCCACTGCCCGTGACGTGCTCCTCCCTGACATGTTAAACCGCTGAGAAGAAGAAACACCCATATTCTCATGAGTTATGTATCATCTATCATCTTTTACACAATGCACACACACGCGCGCGCACACACACACACACACACACACACACACACACACACACACACACACACACACACCACCCTGAGGATTTAGTTTGTCCTCTTTAGGCTCATGTGTTAAAGAGTTTGTGGTAGTCTGAAATAATCGGTATTGGTAGATAGATTATACATGACACTTTGATTAAATACATTTGACCATCAATATTAATTGTGCCATCATAATCACTACTAATACTCAAGATATTGCAATAAAATGGCATGAAAACATACTGTGTTTTTCAAAGAAGAAACACCCACGAATATGCTATAACAAGTATGGTGCGCAGTGTGTTGAAATCTGGAAAAGCCATCCTTTCTAAAACACAAGTTGTTTGTTGTGACATCTGCATGGCTACCTCCCAGCATGAGCCATACACATTCAGGATTATTAAAACAATATTCAGTAGCAATTTATTAAAGATCACATGCTAGCAGCGTACTGTTACGCATAATAAACAGTCACGTTTATTCTGATATACATTCATATCTCAAACCTTTGTTTTGTCCATCCATTATATTTGTACAGACCTACTTGATTTGTAAATGACTACAAAGCTCAACTTCGCCACGTAGACGTGTTACGTTTAGCACACGCTAAACATGGATGTAAGTTTTAATAACAAGGTTATAATGTTGTACACACTGTGCAACATGTCATGAATGCTGTTGTCTACTGTTGTTTAACTGTGTTGCAGTCGTATTTGTGTGGCAGTAAACTACATGTAAAGTTTGATCTTATTCAATTGAATAGGCCTATGCTATTTCGTTAAGGGGCCTATAGCCAAGTTTGACTAAAAGTAGAATGTTGCTGTATGGTTAAAACACATTTTTTGAATGTGTAAATGAATACCAAAATATGAAGCGTGAAAACGTAGTCAAATGTGTTCGTTTCGGTTGTAAGAAGGACACATTAAGGAGTAGCCACACAAAGGACTGTGCTGTAAAATAAAACGATTTAGGCTTGCGGCAAGTGATCGTTTGCGTTTTCGTGAGTGCCCTATTCATGGGAATATAACTCTTATCTGAATGATAGCTCTTTGTATCAACATGCCTTTGGATTCACAAAAGTCAACGTTTGTCATGTATAAGCAACTTTCTGTCTATACATCTGAAGCGTTCAATCACTTCGGAACACTGAAATATGTATACTCCACAGACTTATGGACAGAAAGTTTAGTTATAGGGGAATTAGGGGTTCGCGGTGCGCCGTGGTCCTATTAGCTCTATTTAGGTTATAAAATATTTTTAGGATTGGTAATATTTTCAGTCATTGTCAGGCGAGACGCGACTTGGACAGGTAATCCCTATGTTGTCAACAACAGTGACTCAGTCTCAGCATGGGCAGGCTACGCAGTTTCTCTGTCGGACAAGTTTCAGTCAAGTGAGTTTCTCAGGTAAACTGGTGACGTCACACTCACACGTATGAGTAATCTTTATCATTTAATGTTTTTATTTAACTCGTGATGTCATTTAAATATATGATAGAAAAAGAAAGAAACAACAATATCAACAAAATAGCCTGTAAGCAGCCTACTTTCATTGCGTTTGATTTGATTATTGGGCGTATTTCTCTCAATGGATGAGCCCCGATTCGAATGATTGCGATTAACTAACCATCTCTTGATTATCAATACGATTTCTTTACAAACGACGATCGGCTCTGCCTTCGATTAGTCTGTGAAACTCTCGAAAAGTCTCCCACCGAATATGGGCACAGCGGAAAGTAGGTGCGCCGCATCCCCCGCCCCTGTGATACTCAAACGAGCTTGACGTAATGAGACTGGTGCGCTTATAAACCTTACTACTCCCTCGGCTCTGGCAAGGACTAACATTCTGTTTTCCCAGTCGTGAACGGCTCACTTTATCGCAAAGGCCAGGATAAACTCGACCAATTTGAATTCGGCCCATATTTCGCTCTCATTTTGGGATTACGCCATCACACCTGCGAACGGGTTTGACGAGTCCACACCTGTGGGGCGGAAAAAGGAAGACTCTGGGCTTCGTGCGTTTACTTTGTTGTCGAGCGTTAAAGGAGAAGGACACAGAACCGACTGGGATTAATCGTTGTATTTCAACCATGAATATGTTGATGGTTCTCGTTTTTGTCAGCCTCGCAGTAGGTGCCTTTGCTCAGTGTAAGTAATTTGATTTAGTTTACCAACTAACAACATTCACCGGTCAATTATTTTATAATAATCACTAAGTGTAGGCCTAGTCGTATTTTATAGTAAATGTTAAGGGTTGACGCAGATTACCATTAATTTAACTATTTTGTATTATAGGACAGGTGTGTGCAAGTATAGGCTATAGTTATCCGAATAATCAATGTCGCCGTCGTGTTGGGGAGTTTAAAATGAAAGGTTAGAAGTCACCAGTTGGAGTTTCGGTGCAGGGTGCGGAAGTGGGGGTTGGGCAGAATTGAGTCCTCTGTGGAGGTGCTCGCTGGTTTCTGTAACCAACGCCCAGTTGACTTGCCAGCTTTGGTTGTAGGCCTACCTGAACCGATGGGACCGAACTCATTCGCTATAGTTAACTGTATTCCTGTATTTAAAATGGCAATAAACCTCAAAATACTACCTCAAGTACTCGATTTTGAACATCAGTTTTCAACGTCTCCACAGGCCCTCAGACGTGCGACACTATGAAGTGGGCCACCTGCGACGGACCCCCGTGCCAGTGTACCGTGTTGGTAGATAGCGGTATTAAGCAGAATTTGAACTGCACCGAATGTAAGTAAAGATTTTGAATACAATTTCCATTATCCCAGGGTGTGTTAGGATTGTATCCTGGCATGTACCTTATTAGCTGTCACTCTTCAATGTGGTATAAACCTATGGGTCTGTCTTTCCTCAGTGATCCCCAAGTGTTTCCTGATGAAGGCTGAGATGTACAGAGCCAAGAATAACCTCTCAGTCCGTGGATTTGTGGGCGGCAAGCCAGTGGAGACCGCCTTCGTAGACAACGACGGCATCTACAACCCCGACTGTGAGAACGATGGCACCTTCAAGGCCAAGCAGTGCAACCAAACACAGGAGTGTTGGTGCGTCAACAGTGCCGGGGTTCGTCGTACCGACAAGGGGGACACAACCCTGAAATGCGAGAAGCTGGTGGAGACTTAGTAAGTAGTGTGGATTCCCCCCTAGACCTGTGGTGTCTTTAGGTTTGGATTGGCAAAACAATAAAACACTGGGGAGGGAAGGGCGTGGTCTGGAAGGAATTCAGTTTGTGCGAATTGTAGCTTTAACATGGCGTGTTTTGTTTTCTTCTTAGCTGGGTGCGCCTGGAGCTGAAACACAAGCAGGTGAACGATAAAGTCGATGAAAAACAGTTGAAAGGGTAAGTAGCTGCTTTTCCAATGGGTCAGATTCATATTTTGTTGACTGACTAATGGCCGTACTGGCTTTACTGCATTGATTAATCCGTGTCCCTAATGCAGCGCCATCGCCGATGCCATCCACAAGCGCTACGGTAACTTCAACAAGGACATGGTGACTGATGTCGCGGTAAGAAGCGCTCCATGGATCGTCTGTTTTTAGGATGGATGTCCTGTTGAAAAAAACTCACTAACATTGCTGACGCCCTTATGCATTTCCTCTAGTATGATCCTGACTCGCGCCGTATTATTGTGGATGTGAAAAAGCCAACGGGAGAGCGCAAGAGTGACCTGGCTCGCATGGCCTACTACATGGAGAAAGACGTACGTTGATGGGGGGGGGGGGGGGGGGGGGGGGGGGGATACTGCACTCAACGTGTTGGTTTTGGCCTTACTGCTGCTTGATGCAGTGATCGTATTGACAAGGATGTAAACTTGTGAGAAATCGAAATGGCGTGCTACATAATTGAGATCCAAATAATGCATTTTGTGACCCAAGCTTCGGAAGGGTTTACACAGAAATTAGGAATATAGCGCTGTTGATTATGGTTTCTAAAAGACGTCACCCACGACACACCTCGCTCACTCTTTTCTCCCGACAGGTTAAAGTGCTGCCCCTGTTCAAGAGCCAGGATAAGTTTGTACCCACCATTGGTAGCCAGCAGCTGGAGATGGAGGACATCCTGGTGTACTATGTGGACGAGGAGCCCCCCACCTTCACCATGAAGGCCCTCACCGGCGGCATCATCGCCGTCATCGTGGTGGTGGTGCTGGCCGTGGTTGCAGGACTGCTGGTTGTGGTGAGTGTGATTCATAGCGCTAAGTATAATTTGTGTGTGTCGGTGCCTGTCTTGAGCCATGTTTTTTTACGTTTCTTTTTTCTTTTTTTATAGTTCTTTGCCAGGAGGCGAGAGCAGCAGAAATACTCCAAGGCTCAGGTGTGTTCCTTTTTATTTCTGCAAATATGCCATTTGAATGGAAAATTGTTGTGTATAATGGTGGGGGTTTTATACTAATGGCTTCTGCCTTTTGTGTTTCAGCCCAGAGAGTTGGATGCCATGTGAAGTGGTGTTGGTGCTATTGGGTTTTCTGGAAGAATGGAAAGCTTCCTTGGTGGAATCATTGTTTGTAATGGGATGGTACCCTTTTGAACTTTTAAGTACTGTGGAATGGAGATTGTACAATCAACATACCTTTTTATTTTTTTGTGTGTTCTGGCAGTACTTAGCATTGTATTTTATTTATGAGCTGTAAATTCTTGCGGATTGTGTTGTCATTACATATGCCAAAACCTTTGCTTATAAATCTTCCTAGCACAAGTCCATTTTTTTTTTTTTTTTTTAGGTAACAAGGTTTCCCATGTCATAGCGTGTACAGTTTTTGTTTTTAATAAAAGATGATTTTTAACACTTTTCTTTGTTGGTTTTCTGGGGGGTGGGTTGTTTACATATGCAGTTGGTGATTTACATATGCAGTTGGTGATCGAACTGGAGAGGAAATGAGGGAAGGGCTGGAGTATCTATTGTATTGACATTGAAACACCTTCCTAATTAACATTTTCATGCTCTCCAAATGTACCAAACCTATACGTGCCATAACGGTTGCTGCGGTGTAGCCGATATACATTGTAAACTTGATGGCTAATGTGGACACAGCCATTTAGTAGTCCTGGTTGGTTTCAGTTGGCAAAAAACATTGAATTATATTTACTCATGGTGTGGTGCCTTAGCCTTCCCTCAAAGTTAAATTATAATCTTGCTTAACCAGATCAATTGACCTCAAGTCATACCTTTTTGCTACATTATTGTTGCCTCTGGAATTTCCATCAGGTGACTTATGGGTGTGACAGCCTTCTGTGTTTGTGTCTAGTCCTCTTTCTCGGAAAGGTGTTCACCACTTCCCTTTTCATCTTTATTGCTTTCCTTGGAAAAAGGAGGGCTCTTGTGCAAAATGGTTGAATCGGTTGAATCAAGATGGCCGACGAAACCTAGCACTTCACTGGTCTCTTCCTGTCTTTCTGAAACTGGTGACATGTTGAACCTGTTTGTCGGCTTCTGTCTCTCACACACACCTAGTACAGTTGAACTTTCATAACATGGCAGCTGTGCTCACAAATGTGTTGCAGCTGGAGTGAGCTCAAGAGAGCTTCTTTTTTTTTACATACCTAATGTCTAGCTTAGCGCTCTTCCTATTTCCATCGCTATGGCAACATGGACAAAGGCAGCACTTAAATAGCTCTGACAAGCCCAGGTGTCAGATGTCCTGTTACCAGTGTTTGCAGCTCAACCGACATTAAAGTGTAGGCTAAATCGGTTCCCATCTGGATAACTGACATACAGTTCCCATCAATAAAACGCTACAATAATATTTGGAGGGAGGGACAATAGATTGCATTCAGGTGTCTGATAATGGGAGAGGCCGCTCACTGCAGAGCCCAGGGGAGGAGCTGACTAGTCCAGCACCACCCCTAGGTCCAGCCGCACTCCTGGCTCAGGTCCAGTCCCAACCCAACTCATTCATACGACTTGGTACGTACGTACGTATGCACGTTCGAGTATCTGCAGCCCCGGAGAAACCCTTGGCATGTAAAGCCTCTGGCTTGACGGAAATTCCCCTGCGGTGACAGGAAGTAGGAACAATGGGGGAAAAAAAACTAACTTACCAATAAATAACCCTTACCGTAACCCATTAACCTAACCTTAACCGGCTTGATTGGCCAGTGTAAAACCTAATTAGCTGGACTCGGTCCAGAGAGGTGGAGCTGGACTAGGTCAAGCTCCACCCATTTGGCTCTGCAGTGAGCACCACTTGGATGATGGTGAGATCTTCCTTTTGGTGAGAACCGCTCCACAGTTGGTATGTGTGTCTGTAAAAGAAAGGGTGTGGTGCCGCATGTGAGACACAGAGAAACCAGTCAACAAAAGAAACCTGTTTGGCAGGTTTTTATTCAAAACATGTGCCAACATATTGTATTCAATAGAATAAATAGTTCAGGCACAATTCAATTTCTTTGGAGGGGAAATGACAATGGAAATAGTTTAATGCACATGGCAAAACAAACATTTTAAGTTCTTTCTAAACTAACTGTGAGGGTTAAGATGTATGTTCCTGTGTCACAGTCTATTAGGTCCAAGGTCCTATTACTAAATTCCTTCATGTAGCATTTACCTGCCAGGAAAGAGGAAGAAAACCAAACCCCTTTCTAGAACAAGAAAAATCCTTTATCCTTGCAACCTTTACCATTTAAACTCCTTCACATCACTCTTTAAAATAAAATAAATAAATGAATAAAAATCATTCCCTTCCTGATTGGCAGACCCAATATTGTTAAATCATCCCTACCGCTTAAGTTGAACCGCCATTTTATAAAAAACTGAACGAGCAGTGGACATTATGCCTCTGAATAAGGTTTTACCACATAGCAAGTTACTGAGTAACTACCAGGGAGACAAGGTCCATCAAGCAAGGTCCTTCCCAAACCCAGCAAACACATCACAAACATATGTCTCACATGTAATGAGACCTGCACAAACTCTCCATAAATGTCTGCATACTTTTACCATTGCCATTAGTAAATCTCATACTTACACATGAAACGACTATGGAACAAATCATGTGGGGTCCTGACTAAAACTAGTGAACGGATTTACGGTCCAGACAGCTGACCAACCTGATATCTTCTGGCTGGTTTCATTTCTTATTATTTTAGTCTCTTTTAAGACAATTATCACTTATTGTTAAATGGCATTCTGTTGAGTACATTAGGTGCATGAAATTCATAATAAATCCTTTGCTTCCCACACACATCTTTATGATGAGGGGCATGTCTCAAAGCATTACTACTATAGTTTTGTGTGTTTCAGTTCATTTTCGATTTACAAGGGGCTTATCAATGGGAGCAGACCAAAATGCCTCTGGATGCAATTGGATAGACCTACAACCAATCAGCGCAACCCAACGTGTGGGGAAGTGCTGAGCTGAAATTAAAAGTTGATCAAATCCTGTCGGAAGAACAGCAAACACATCTTTCTGATCAACAAACGCTTTAAGTGGAGTTGTTTGTTTTTCTTTTAGAGAAAATATACTGTCCAGCCTAGTTTAAATACTATCACGATAGCGTGTTCCACATTCCGTTCCACATCAGCGGCAGCCATCTTGGATGTTTACAAAAATGCCTCAACGGCGCTGCTCTCGTGTCATCGTTTCAAACCCGCCCCATATTAGATAAACGGTTGTGATTGGCCCGACCTATGCCAGGTGGGGTGTAAATCTTTGTGAATGGGAGGGGGGACTGACCAACTGCCAGAGCAAATAAAACATCTGCTCTCAAATTAGTCCGTTTCCCAGGCTAAGGAATGTTTGCATTAAGAAAATAATCACAGTCACACCCTACAACCTTTTCCTTTAGAAAAAACATACATAGAGATAGATGGGGAGTGGCATAAAGAAAGAGGGAGTAAGAGAAAAAGAATGAGAGGGAGGGCATTATCAAGACAAAGAAACATTGTCCTTCACTGTTGTACCATGGTAAGCCATAATAACAGGTATATGGAGCAGTTATTCTTTTAATTTTGTTTTATTGCTCCTCAAAGCCTTCTCACGTGTTAAATCAAAACTTCATTATGGAATTTAACCCTAGAAGAGGAGGTTGGGGCCCTTCGTCATCATGGAGTTCCGGCCCAGAGGCTTTAGTGTCATGTCTACACCCCACTGCTCATAGCAGGGTTGGGGCCTTGCTTGGTCTGCCCATGGCCTGCGGTGATTTGCTCCTCAGCTCCTTGCTCTTGAGAGTGACAGGCTGAGCAACCAACAAGGCAGGAGCGGACAGGTGGTGGGCAGCGGCCTTCAGCTGATGGGCACTGTTGATGTAGCTGGAGATGAGCAGGGTCATCTCCCTGATCTGTCAATCAAAGAGAATATGGCTCTCAGTGTGTGTTTGTGTGTGCGTGTGTGCGAGTGTGTGTGTGTGTTTGTGTGTGTGTGTGTTACTGCTTCAGTACTTTTATTCCAGTGCTTAATTTAACTACTTTAAGTACACACCAATTTTAGTAGACACTATTTGTAATTTATTAACGTTTTTTAAATATTGTGTGAATTACCAATAAAATAAAATATGTTCACCTAATTGACTGCACTTACTTTAATACTTTATTTCATTAAATTGTTCTTCTCCTTGAAAGTACTCACTATAATGTTTTAGCAGAGGGTTACTTCATATTAAAAGCTATGCACAATTTATATTTATAATTTATTTCACAACAATCTACCTGTAAGCATCCTTGAGCAAAATACCTAACCCCCTTCATGCTCCTAGATGACCTCTCAACCATTTCACCCTGAATCTCTTTGGATTAAACGGTCTCAACAACGACATTATAATGATAGTATGAAATGTATTATATAATCTGTTTGATTTTCTTGTTCACTCACTGACCTTGGAGGTGGGCATGGCAAAGAGATGCTTCTCCGTGGGCTTGTCTTTGGAGGTGTTTGGGCTGGCACTCTGGCCCACCACCAGCATGAGGTCCTGGTTACAGCCTCCGAATGTCCCCAGGTTCTTATAGGGGAAGGACGCCAGCGGCTTCTGCTCCGGGCACAGCGGAGGAAACACACTTCATATAGTCTTTTCATGAGTAGTTTTGAGATGAGGTTAAAAAAAAGAAAATACTTCTCAAATGAGAGATATTTGTAACTGTAAATTAAAGGTCAAAAAGCAACAGTCTATTAATATTGAAAGATAAACTTAGTATTAAGATGCATGTCTGATAGTCGCCTCCATAATCATTTCTTTTTAAACTCCTACACAACCTACCTTCATAAAATCGAATCAAGTGGAAGATACGATTAAAGCTAGGTCCTATACGTCCTTCATGCGATCCAGCTCTCTGCTTAGCTTTCCAGAACAATAAAGCAGTCAGGGGCCACCTTGTGTGGGGCTCCGGGGGGAGAGGAGGGTCTTACCATAGAGTTGTGCTCCAGGACACTGACGCCGTCCTCGTGCACGGCCAGCCACACACGTGCACTCTGCTCTGGAGATGCTGTGACGGACTGAGAAGGTACAACGGGAAAGAACATATAATTATATTATTGAACTATAATTTACGGATATGACCTATTACTCATGAAGACATGACAAACTATTTATTTGACAGTTTATAGTTCTTAAGACTACGCAGATAGTACAATGTATTTCCATAAGTACACACACACTCGCACACACACACACACACACACAGCTTACCTCTGCCTCAAATAGTTTTGCTCCGAAGAAAGGCCACTTCCTGGCTACGGTCAGGTAAATCCTGACGCACTCAGTTGAACTTCGACCCCTGAGAGATGCCCAACGGACAGAGAGGCGCTGAAGCAGCTGTCTGAAAAAAATGAAGAAGTCTAATTTGTGCTGATACACAAACTTTCTAATTTTGACTCAATTATGATTACAACTTGGACATGGTGTTTGGCTCCTTTGTTATTAAATTATGTTAGATAAATTAAACATAATCTACAGTATGAGAGTTTATCTAAACTAATACCAGTGTGTGTGAATGTGTGTGTGTGTGTGTGTGTGTGTGTGTGTGTGTGTGTGTGTGTGTGTGTGTGTGTGTGTGCACATGTGTATGTGTGTGAGGGTCAGTATGTGTGCACGTTTGCATGTGTGGGTATGGGTGCGCTTGTGTGTTTGTGTGCACGGTTGTATGTGTGCGCTTGTGTGTGCGCCTGCATGTGTGTGTGTGTGTGCCGCCTGCATGTGTTTGTGCGTCTGGGTGTGTGTGTGTCTGTTTGCCTGTGTGTGTGCCTGCGTGTGTGGACCTGAGTTGCTCCTCGGAGGTGGTCCTGCGGTAGTGCTTTGGGTAGAACCTCTCCAGGACCTGTTTGAGGGTCTGGACTGACTTGGTTTGGGCTGACCCAGCCGCAGAGAAAGGACGCTCGAAATCCCCAAACTCCACCTTTAACCCAGAGAGAGCAATCATGATGTTGGCTCCTTAAAGCTGCTTGGGCTTCACTCGAGAAACCCTGCATGCACTGAGCTGAGGATTTAGAGTTGTTTTGACCAAGCAACAAAACCAACAAGCTTTCTCAAACTACTTTTAAATGTTTGCATTTCCAGCTAGATTATTCTCTGTCATTCTGTGTAGAGATCACATGAGAACTGAACGATAGATTCCCCACTAAATGGTGTCATCTGCATTAACAGGACCCATGACAGTTTCTATGTAAGCAATGCCATAATTACATATATGAATATAACATGATTAATATTTTGCGTGAAAAGGGCCAAGAACAAATTTTATTAAAAACTAAACTGACATATCCGATGCATACAATGCTAGACATCTATCGGGTCTACTGTGTTCCTTAAAACCAGATGAATGGGTGTTTTTTGGGGCCTTTGTCCACCTGAGCCAGCAAGGCAGCCATCTCCAGAGACAACTCCTTGTTGACAGGGAAGTGTCCCGCGAGGATAGCCTCGTTGGTCTGATAGGCCAGCAGCAGCCTCTCCCTCTCCGACTCCCCTCTCACCTGCGGAGAGAAGTACAGTCTGGAGATAGAAAGAGAGATTGTGAGAGAGAGATGTTTACATGTCTTATCTTAATCGACATGCTTTGGCAATGGCAATATACATACCCATGCCAATTAAGTTCTCTGAAGAATGATAGAGAGAGAGAGATCGAGAGAGAGAGAGAGAGAGAGAGAGAGAGAGAGAGAGAGAGAGAGAGAGAGAGAGAGAGAGAGAGAGAGAGAGAGAGAGAGAGAGAGAGAGAGAGAGAGACGACAGCAAGACCTACCTGTTCTTGTAGGTGAGGCGTACTGTTCTGGTGTTCTCAGACTTGCCCGTGTGCTGCTCCTTTGAGGCCTGTTCCCACTTGGAGATTATGTCACAGACCTGTAGAAGACCCGGAGCGACAGGAGTCCTCATTCATTGTGGGAAGATTAACAAGGCAGCGCTATTAAGAGCTACTTCCATCTAGCTGTGTGCATAAACTGCTCGCGTTGGTACCAGCGGCGTAGTAAAGCAGTGAGAGGTGAAGACTATTCAGGGGGCCCTGAGAGGGAGAGGGCCCTAGACAGGTTCCTGGAATTCCTTTATATTTAAAATAAAACAATGGAAAATGATTTGATATATCGTGTTATGTGATATGGAAAAGCCTACAACTGTTTGCCATTAGTTGCTGGCTGCACCGAAGAAGGAAAGACAAGTTAAAGCAAGCCTCAGAATGCCAATAAATGACAACGAAGGAGCATTTATGAGGCAACGTTTTTCATCTTTTCAAGCACATTTTGGCTGGCAAGGTTAATATGCCTAGCTCGTTCGCCTATATAATGTCATTGAACTCTTTGTTTCCCTCAATCCTGACTGGTTGTTATCATATAGACATCCAATATATCTAATCAAAGCTCCCGATCTAGTGATTACAGTGGTGTGATCGAAACTTATCTGCATCAAGGTTGATTACGGCTTTATCTTTCTTTCCATGAAGCGAAATATATATATTTGAATATACTTTAAAATATATATATATAAAGATTCGCTGTGCACCCATTCACGTTCCCTTTCATGAGGCCTTAAATTCCTGGCTCCGCCCCTGGTTGGTACCACTGTTGCCCTTTGATCAGCACTCCTGTCTCTGGACACAAAGGTAGCCAGGTAATTTTATAGTACTGAATATTCTATTATTCTTCTCTACTCTGTGACAAGCAGACTCATACACTGACACGATTTTGGTCGTCTTTGTCTGAATACAATCACAAGCATGTGATACCTTCTACAATATCAACAACTGGCTTTGTCCAACCTACCTGAATTGCGTGTGGAAAAACAAATCGCAGCTAGTATGACCAATCTGAGATTTGATTAAAATCTGATTTAAAAGATCTTCCACCTTGATGCCTCCTTGCAGGCAGTGCTCCAAGTCTCGTCCGGTTGGGTCATCTGTGTACAGACTGAAGCCCGATTGGGCCGTTTTCCTCACGCCCAAATCCTGGTTCAGCCGACACTGGAACTCCTCCACTGTGGTGGAGGCATCAAAGCTGACCACCTGGGGAGACAGACCAGGCTGACCAGTTAATCACTGCAGTGTGTTCACACACCATGAGGAGGTGTGTGAACACAGTGTAGATGCTCATTGGTACCTCATCATTTTCTTTGGCTTCATACACTTGGAGAGCTATATTGGTAGTTATTATACTGTGTGTATCTTAATGAATTTGCACAGTGTATGATTCTCTCGTGTCGGTCCATCTGGTTCTTTATGAAAGTGCACTATATTTAACTTCCTGCTAGGGTTAAGTTAATCATCAACCAGAATATTCAATGAGCTTACTTATTAGCTTACGTCTCCAGGAGACACAAAGAAAACCAGGGCTGTGCAGCTACCATTGTATAATGATTTAAGGGCTATAATGTTGATGTGACGTAGACCAACAAAACAAAGCATACAGTAAAATATGTTCTGTTTTAAGTTAGTGTGACGTATAGTCAGTACAAAACAAATGTCAACAACTACTAAGCTGTGTGTTTGGGTGTATGTTGTGAGAGGCGTGGGGGGGTCCGGTACCTGGTATGCACTGTTGAGGAAGTGCACAGGGACGCTGAAGGGTAGGGAGTGGTGGTAGGGGTTCCTCAGCAGGATGGACAGGATCTCCATACGGGACGGCCGGGCCTGGCGCTCTCCCTTCTGCTGGGTCCTCTCCAGAGAGCGTTGGCAGTAGATGGCGTACTTACCCACCTCCGTCCTGGAACAGATCGTTTTTCTATGTTTTACATCCAATTAATTTATTAAGCATCTTCCAATTGCAATTCCAATTGAAGCACTGCCTCTTGGCACAACTGCAAATATAAGCATTTCACGACCAAAAACAAACAGATTTTAGCATGCTTATTTATTAGACCATTTTATAATTTATTTCATTAAAATATTATATTAAAATGAATAGATTACAGGTCTTTATTTGAAACAATCCTCTTCCAGGCAAAGGTTTGGGAAGCCTCTGGTGTTCACTCACCTGGCATCTGCATGACTTTTGAGATGTACCTGTAGAAGCCAGAGGAAAGGGTGCTGTGGTAGGAACAGTCCCACACACAATGCTAGGAACTGCCAGCCCTAGAGAACAACATAAAATGTTTCGTTAACACGTTCATATCAAAGGTCCTCAATGTAAATGACAAAAAAAAGGAGAAATAAAACAAACACTAAGACTAAGATTAACAGTGCAAGGGAAGTTCTATTGTTTTCTACTCCCATGTTTACTTTGTGTTACCGACACTATTCTATAGTTTACTACTGCTTGGCGAGTTTGTGTTTGCCAATTACACTCTTACATAGCCCCGCCTCCAGCAACATAATTGGTAGAAACAAATATGAAGCAAAAGAAAGTGAAACGCTCTGTTCATCCAGATTTTAGCTTGTCTTCCATGAGACTTTAGATATTAATCTAAAGTCACTACTCTGGCTCTACAAAGGACAGGCATGAGCACACTTTTCTTATATGCTCCCCCTGCTGACTTAAATTGTAATTGCATATGTTCCTGGCACAATCTTGAAAAAACAAATACAGGAAGTCAGTCCCTGAAAATTCAACCCATTCCTTTAACCAAACCAAACACACTGATCTCACAATACCTCCACTACAAAACAATATGATGTGCTTTTGCTGCCACCATGTGGTGACGGTGTGTACCTGGCCATGGGGCTCTCTCTTGCGGGTCTGCTTGATGAGCTGGCAGAAGAACTCGTTCTGCAGCTCTGGGTGGGCCAGGCACACCTGCAAGGCACTTTGGGCCAGAGACACGTGGTAGTCGATGGCTGGCGTGTCGATGGTAACGTTGATGAAGAGCTGACAGGTCTGAGCACAGTGGAAGAGGAAGAGGGAGTGGTGTGATCTTTCAAATTACCATGGCAACGCATGCTCCATTCATCACATCCATCGATCCATCGTTCCATTGATCTATCCACCCATTCTTAGACTTTCTGTACCCCAGTTAATATATATATATATATATATATATATATATATATATATATGTGTGTGTAGAAATGTAGACACAGAATGTAGACACACACACAAACTGGGAGGTTCAAAACTAGACTAGCTAGACTAGAATATCCTACCCCTAATTGTACCTATTGTAGTGTGTTGTATAGTAGGAGAATGAATAGAAGGAAAACCTTGAAGAGTTTGACAGCCTCCGTCTGTAGTGCCTGGGAGGGCAGGGTGGTGAGAGGGGAGACCAGAGCATCCTTACTGAAACACAACACCGGATGCCTCCAGATCTGAGAATCTACAGACACACACACACACACACAATTACTTTGTAATGCACAAGATTAATATATAGTAGCTATTATTAAATAGATAGCTATATCTATATAACTCTCCATTAACACTGCCATTACTGTGTCGAGTGGTGCAGTGTGAAGTAAAGCACAGTGTGTGTGTGTGTGTGTGTGTGTGTGTGTGTGTGTGTGTGTGTGTGTGTGTGTGTGTGTCTCTGTGAGACTGAGAGACAGATTCAGAACTCACTTGGGTCCCCGTCCTGTTGGAACAGCTTGCCGGCCAGCTGTTCGAACTCTGTGCCCACCTTGCCCAGCATGGCACCTGCCGCCACAGACAGGTGATACAGCCACGACTCCTGAAGAACCAGCGGCAGACACCCCCCTCAGTAACACACCAGCACTCTCTATCGTTGGGGTTATTTGATTTAAAAAGTCCTGAATGGCCGCGTCTCATCTCTGCTATCACCCAAAAATAAATTCTCTGCAGTGTTGCCCGTGTGTGACCTCTGACCTTCTCGTGGCGTGACTCGATGAGCAGGTATGTGGGCCCTTGTTCCTGGGGATGGATGGCGATGGTGAAGGGCGCAGCCGGCAGGCCCCGCCCACACGCCTTCAGGTTCTCGTCCGAGCCCCGCGATGCGTCCACCTCATCCACCTGAGACTCCCACAGCTTGATCTGACCCAGGGGGAACTGTGGACCACGCACAGCTTGTGAACCCTCCCTCGCTACATTTGACCACTAAATCAATTTCGAATACGAAAATGGAATCCTTTGTAACCCACCTTGTCCTCTTGACTGCGGAAGTAGTACAGCGTTTTACCGATCAAGGCACACCACACTCGCTTGGAGTAGCCGTGCTTCACCTGCCACAGAGACAACACACAAGCTGTTGTTTACCTCAGTCGACCTGTTTGGACTCATGTCTTACAACTAAGAATGGGATCCCAAAGCTTCCTTTCCCCAAACTATTAAATACTGTCACAGCTGCAATTCAGTATATACTTCTCTGTATAATGTAAGGTTTGAGGTGTCAAATATAAACAACCACAGCATGGGTACGACTCTCCTGTAGGAAGAAAAAACACACTGTAACTCCAAAGAGACTAAAGCTGAATTACGGAAATTCCCAGGCATGAGCGATCTTGTTCCTAAAAGCAAGTCTCCCAGTGTGAACAGTGCGGAGGACACCCCAGGGGTCACCTTGAGGAGCAGCCCCTTCATGCTGGGCCGGACGTCTGGCTGGGTGAAGAGGGGGCTGGCGGCCTTCAACCTCAGCACGCTCTGGAGCACCCTCAGCCACTCCTCCAGCAGGTTGGGGGAGTCGGCCTTCAGGTAGCACACACGCTTCCCAGTCACCACCTGTAAACGGTACATTTATACAGCGCTTTTTTAACCTGTGGCAACTCAAAGCGCTTCATAATATTGCCTAGCATTCACCCATTCATAAACACAGTGACGGGTGTGTCCACCATGGCCAGGCAACAGCCGGCTCAGGGACACCTCCCCATTCAGCTAGAAGGAGCCGGGGATCGAACTAGCAACCTTCCAGTTACAACTCAACCGGCTCTAGCTCCTGAGCCACATGCCGCCCATGTAGATCAGCAGGGGATGGAAGGATGATGATGATGCGGAGGCACAGAACAGGATGAGCATTGATTGGGATTATTAGAGTTGTTCAGTAGTTGGGGGCAGGGTGGTTGAGTGGGTGCTGGGTTCGAAACCCCAACGTCCACAGTCGAACCACCTAACCCCCTATCTGCTCCTAAATTTCATGTATCTGAAGTCACTGTTATTCGCTTTGGATAAAAGGGTCTGCAAAATATAAATATATAATTACAAAGTCTGAATAGAAGATTTTGTCTAGGAATTAAACTGTATCTATAACTGAATTTGCACATAGGCTGGGGTCCAAACATATTTACTAACTATTTTGGCTATAAGTACTATTTCAAACGTAAACAAGGTCATAGAGCGATAGTCATAAACAAACAATACACACCATTAAATATGATTTCATTGTAAATGATAGGCAAAGGGCTCAGACATGCTACCAACAATTGCTTAAGAATAGATCTTCACACAGGGGACACTAAGCAAGGAGGCTGAAGTACCTGCAGAACTTGCTTCCCATCGCCACGGGAGATGCTACTGGTAGCGTTGACCTCTATCTGACCCTGAGGTCTTCGGATGACATCGCTCTGGAGAGACCAATCATATGGTGTTGTTAGTTGAGAGGTTATTTTAAGCTTTTAAACATATCTCAAGAATGAGCCATTAGCCTGCATTCAGCCCATTTAAAGCCCTTGCTGTCACACAGGAAGGTCTCGTCATTAAGAACTTTAACAGTTTGTTTTTATGAAGCATTTAAGAATATATTCACTAGATTCAAAGCCGATTGGGAGAGCTGTATAAACATTGCATGCAAGGTTGATACCTTGTATTTCAAATGACCATATTTAATGTTTATTGTGAAAGTGAGGGGAAATCAGTCTAAAGTAGACTTGGTTTAAATAAACATAAAACTCAAATACAGTCAACATTTTGCTAAAAATATTGTGTGGAACCCACTGATCAACAGTATGAACACTGTGTGTTGTGTGGGACCCACTGATCAACAGTATGAACACTGTGTGTTGTGTGGGACCCACTGATCAACAGTATGAACACTGTGTGTTGTGTGGGACCCACTGATCAACAGTATGAACACTGTGTGTTGTGTGGGATCCACTGATCAACAGTATGAACACTGTGTGTTGTGTGGGACCCACTGATCAACAGTATGAACACTGTGTGTTGTGTGGGACCCACTGATCAACAGTATGAACACTGTGTTGTGTGGGATCCACTGATTAACAGTATGAACACTGTGTTGTGTGGGACCCACTGATCAACAGTATGAACACTGTGTTGTGTGGGATCCACTGATCAACAGTATGAACACTGTGTGTTGTGTGGGACCCACCGGGGACTTGTAGTATAGCAGCTCTCCATCTTTGAGGACAAACCAGCGTCTCTTCCAGGTCTTCTTCCAGGTCTTCACCATCTTCAGCAGATACCCAGACTTCTCCATGGGCTCCTGGAAGATTAACCATCACGGTTTACCAATAGAACACCACAAGATTCAAAAATATACAACCTCTGGTTAAGTTGTTGGTATTTATGCTATGTTGACAACTCTCCTAATAGAAGACAGCGATAAAATAATGACTGCCTTTTTCACTATTTTGTCATCTAACAAAATTCTTGACTATCTGACTTGTGGTCCCGTAGCCTGGAGACCATCATGATCACATGACCTCACATTCAGTTTCACTACACGGATGAGACTGGACGTCTAGCCGCCCACATCGATTTCAGTGGGCAGGAGTACTTGCCTTGACAGACAAACTCCTTCAGCCAATCAGCGTAATAAAACATGTGACGTCATCACGGTGCGCTGTTCAGAACGGCGAAAAAGTATTTTCCATCAGGAAACTCCGCTGGTAAATACTCATGTTTGCTCTTGGTCTTGTTTAATAGTTGTTAGTTGACTTTGTTTCTGCAATAACTGCACTTATGGCTGCTTTTACTCTTGTTGTAAACCGCAACAAGCGGTTACCACTCTTTTTTTCGGGAGATGCCATTACTGTTTTGCCAGTGGGGGCCTGAATTTTACGTCATCAACTACGACACAGTCCCTGATGGGCCTTGACAACATTGTAATTTCAATTACATTGTAATTTCCATTACATGGTAATTTTCAATGTTATGTACACTGGCAGCAAGGAATTTCCTTTCTGGAGGACAATACCATCAAATGTGATCTATCTGCTTGGTGGTTTATTTTGTCTGCCATTTTAGATCCAGAGTACACGATCACTTAGTCCTTACGGTCTTTCCATTGTCGCTGGCGGAGGAGCAGGTCTTGGGGAGCTTCTGTTCGGGTTCAGAGCATTCGGTGTCGGTGGTGTAGGCGTCAGGGGGGATGGCGTAGTCGCTCTCCGACGTGACGGAGGACATGGACACAGCTTGAGTGTACAAAACAATTATTGGGAGATATGTTTTGCACAGAATATATTAGGTTATTAAGTTTAGACAGATAAGATAAATGCATATATTTTATAATACTTACTGCTAGTAAATAAAATACATCTCCAAACAGCAATGAATGGCACACACATACACCACTGAGTTTCATTCATAGGAGAACATGTAGCACACATAAGCCCCTTTCACACATGCAGCCTGTGCCGGTCATTAAAGGCACGTTCAAGCAATTTCCCTGCGTACCCTGCATCCCTGCAAGACGTTGTAACATTACCACTTAAGTTCCGGCATGACTTTATGTGTGAACAATGCTGTAACGTTAATGCCACAAGCTTTGCATTGTAAAAGGCCTGTCTTGCGTGAGCAACAGAAACTGCCACCTTTACCAGAAAACTTAATCTGGAAATGTTACAGCATTCGTGTAAAGGGGCTATACATACACATACACCAATAAGGCTCAATTTGTGTGTGTGTGTGTGTGTGTGTGTGACAGTAGTGTGTGTTGTACCTCTCTTGAGAGAGCGCGGGCTCCCGGGGCTGCTGTCCTTGCGGGAGCTGGACCCGGAGGTCCGGGAGCTGCAGAGAGACCCCTCCTCCTCCCCGGAGCTGGACTCCTCTTCCGAGCTGGACTCCTCCTCACAGAACGCACTGCTGCTCAGCAGAGTGGTCTTCTGCACACACACACACACACACACACACACACACACACACACACACACACACACACACACACACACACACACACACACACACACACACATGCACACGCACACACACAATGCTTAATTGCACTGAAAATAACACCATCATCCAAGATACAGTTTTCCTTTTAATATTGCTTGATCTTTGTGATCTTGATCACATTATAACATCAGAAAATCAATACTGAGCTTAAAACCACTGAAATTCTAATATCATTTTTCTAAGAAAACCATGACTTCATCGTTATTTTGTGTCTGCAATGCCTACCCCCTTGAGCGTGGTGTAAACAGGTGTAGTCATATTGTTATAGATGAGGGAGGTGTAGAACACAAAGGCAGGATATGAGGACTGCAGGGAGGGGTCTGAAACATAAAACAACACTTCAGCCAACCAAGAGGTATGTCCCACACATCCAATAGACCAACACATAATAATTAAGCAACCAATTCCTATTTCCTTCCATCTTGCCTTTGCCAGCAGGGTCTGTACAGGACGTCTCTGAAAGTCTGATTCCTGACTTGGCCACAGCATAGATACGACTCTCCTGTAGGAAGTAAACACACACATTGTAACTGCAATTACAAGTTAGCTGCGTTAAAATTAATACATTAATCTGGAGGACTGATAATCCATATCTTCTTCACTGCCCATGGTAAGTAGACAGGGACATTATTAGTCAGGTATAGCTGACAATCACTACCTGCAGGCCATCAGGAGGCTGAACAACCTACCTGCAGGCCATCAGGAGGCTGAACAACCTACCTGCAGGCCATCAGGAGGCTGAACAACCTACCTGCAGGCCATCAGGAGGCTGAACAACCTACCTGCAGGCCATCAGGAGGCTGAACAACCTACCTGCAGGCCACCAGGAGGCTGAACAACCTACCTGCAGGCCATCAGGAGGCTGAACAACCTACCTGCAGGCCACCAGGAGGCTGAACATGAACTCTGTATAATCTAGAGAGCACCTCATCTCAGTACTACTAAACACTTACTTGGTTTGGGCTATTACACTTGCTGTTATGGTCTAAGATGGGATTTCTGCAATTATTTTTTAACTTTCACAAATCGTATGTGTATATATCTTATTACGCTAGATATATTAAGTTATATTGAGTTATGCTGTAGAATACCTGTGTCTCACCACAAACATTTCAATGTATAGTTATATGACAAATAAAATACCTGTGTCTTACCACAAACATTTCAATGTATAGTTATATGACAAATAAAACTTGAACTTAAACTTAACATCAGAGGTCAAACAGTGTCTGCTTCCTACCCATGATGGGAACCTGTGCAGCGGGGGGGTCGGGGGTTTACTGCCTGGCGCTGAGTTGTACAGCTCTGGACTTTCCCCCGTCTCCTTGCTCCCTGCGTCGCCCGGGGTTTGGGGCGCTGGCGGTGACGGAGAGCCAGGTGACACCTGCGAATTAGGGACCTCCTGCGGGCCCGTCTCCATGACGACCTCCTGCCTCTGCTCCTGGTCCCCGTCGAGGTCGGTCTCCTGGGGCCGCAGCGGGCGGAGCATGCTGAGCGCGTTGCGCGTGCGCCCGTGGGTGGTCTCGCTGTAGACGGGCGGCTGGCTCAGGTGCTTCTTGGCCTGGGCGACGCTCAGCACCCCGAAGCCCTGTGCCGGGGTGTGCAGCCGGGGCTGCTTGGGGGACGCGGGGGTGTCCCGGGGGTCCCTAGGGGGGTTGGGGCGCTTCGGGGTGAGGACGGTGCCGCCGCCTGGGGCGCGTGGAGGATCAGCGGTTGAGGAGGAGAAGGAGGAGTCGAGCCGGTGGGACTGGAAGCGCTCGTTGAGCTCCTCGGAGGTGACGTCTTCCGGCTTGGAGGACGACGTGCGAGCGCCCGTCGTCCCCGTCCCCGTCCCCGTCCCCGTCCCCGTCCCCGTCCCCGTCCCCGTCCCCGTCCCCGTCCCCCGCCAGCCGGCCGGCCGACGACTCGTGCAGGCTGAAGCGCGGCCGCTCGACGCGCTGCATGTCTTCATCGAACAGGGAGCTGCTGTCGTCGGAGGCCGTCAGGTAGTGCTCGCTGCCGGGGCGGCTGAACTGGAGCGCGCCCGTGGCCGCGCACGCGCCCAGGCGGGGACCGCCACCGTCCCTGGCTCCGCTCGGCTGGCCATCAGGCGTGGGGCCAGAGCCCGCTCCGGGTGCCTCCTCGCCGGTCTCCTCTCCGTCCATCTCTGAGAAGGCGGTGGCGTTGTTGTTGCTCCTCGCTGTCAAAGAAAACAATGAGGAACAAACTCCTGACTTATTTGCAGTTGACTAAATTACACAAAGAAAAGAAGGCATTTTATATTCTAGGAAGGAGGGGGTGGACGTGTTATCCCTACGGATAAGACCCCTTTGTGATACTTTCTTAGCATCGTCGTTGTGTAGGAGTGTTATAATGAGCGATGTTGTTTATGAAATACACTTGTGCTGCTGTAGTTTTTACCACTGTTGCCTCCCCCCCACTCAGCCTCTCTCAGGGGCTGGGCGCTGACGATTCTCTGGGACGGTTCTGGTCCGGTCAGGACCTGAGGGCTCTTCCCCCGTACTTGGAAGCAGCCGAAGGTCAGGCTGCTGAGGCGCTGGGCCTCCCCTGGTCGGGCCCCCACACCCACTGATAGCCCACGTTTCTGTTCCAGGGCTGGAAAAGATGGAAGCCCAACAATAAGCACACACAGACATACACAGTTCAGTCCTCCAACTGGAATGTTTGTGGCAATTATTTCCATGTGTTTTCCACAAGTAATGTGATAAACCCTGTTTGCATGAAGAACTTAACGATCAGATTTCTGTTTATGTACAGGGCAAAACTAGTAAATGTTTTAGTGGTTTTTATTACATGGCTTTGTTGAATACTCAAGTATGATTGGTCAATGACGGCATTTAGTGGTCTGCTGTTCATGTATAGCAGACCGCTGCTGTGAACAATAGACTGTTGCTGTGGACGTTATTTCCAACCGTACAAGCTAACGGACAATTCATTTTAGTGGGCTGTTATATTTCGTGTCAAATTATTGATTTCTTCAGTAAGTAGCCATGCAATAAGTGGGATAATGTACAGCGTGCCAGTCATTTTCAAAAAATTCGCAATTATTTACGCGATAATGACCTGCTGCATTATCCGTTACAAACCGTTGTCTCACCAATTGTCTCGCTCAATATCCACTCACGCACACAACCATTACAAAAGCTGAAAGATGCCTGGATGGGAGTATACTTTGGCAAAAAATGTTTGTGTGGGGTTGTATCCATTTTACCCTAATTTTGATTAAGGTCATTAAGAGTGTCATTTGTTTGATCTGTTTATTTCCTTAAACCGACTAGTTAATGTGTCCTTGAGACTTTTATTGTGAAAGTTCCAAATGAAATGAGGACATATATAATAATCCTTACCCAGCACTTGCTTCTGTAGCTCCTGGATCTGAGCTTCCTGCTGTCTGTTACTCTCTCTCAATGCAGCATTCTCCACCTCAAACTGCACACAGAGTCAAAGAGACATACCTCTTTAAACTGCGCGTCAACATAAATAGTAATTGACACCGTTTATTGATGATTGATGATTATGGATTTGATTCCGACTGGGACAATCCATGCAAAGAAATATACACACCAGACTATTGTAACTACAGTATTGCAAGCTATGGAGCAACGCTTCCACCAAATCGCATATTATAATAACAGTGTAATTGGTATATTTACATCAGACAGCTTCAGCATCACCCATTCCTTGATCTTGGCCGCCTTCTCCTCCACCATTTTGGAATCCTGAAGCCGGATTTGTTTCTGTTGACAGCAAAGACTTTGTATTTTATCAGTATTTTTCCTATATATCCTTCTTGCTTGCTTAACCTGCTTAGATTTTATACTGTAGCAACATCAATGAATAGCTGTCTTTACTCGCTAACTTCTAAAAGATACAAAAAGGTAGTTGGGAGGCAATTTGATGATTTGCTGCTGACAACCGCAAAATGATGCCTATAGCCCACGCAACAGAACTCACCACAGCTGAAGACGGTATTGTGAGATTCTAAATGTCCGGCACTAAACCCGTCGCATGTCTACGTAAACGTCCATCAATGACTACTGCTGACGTAGCAGGGTCTTGAAGGGTTGTCCCATTTCACAGGGGAAGATTTCAACCACAACCCCTTACCTCTGTTCCGAGGAGCAAGTTGAAAAGCGAGGGGCACTCTTAGTTCCAGAGTCAATCTGGTGCTTGCATGGCTCTCTTGGTGACCAGTCACAACAGGTATTCATGACCCCGTACCTGCTCCTCCAGCTGCTGCTCCAGCAGGACCACGGCCTCCTCCTTCTCCTGCAGCAGGGCCTGTAGCTCCTGGCAGCGGCCGAGCAGACGCGCCTCTGAGCCCCCCGCCTGGCCGTCCGGCGCCTGCAGCTTCTCCCCCATCCACTGCATCTGCAACACATGTAGAGAGAGAGAGAGGGCAGGGCATACAAGGCATTTGAATACACAGACACATATGCACATACACTGGTTTATTTTTTATTCTTCAGGATTGACTTAATTCATTTTGTGTCTCTTTCATCAAAACCCATTTGTTGCTCTCATGCATTTATTCTCATTGAAAGTAATGTTTTGGCAGCAAATGGTAGAAATGAAACTGGAAAGCCAAAAGCTCACACTCTCTGAAACACACGCACACACGCACATACACACACACACACACACACACACACACACACACACACACATACACACACACACACACACACACACACACATGCTTTCTTTGCATACCTGCTGCTGGGCATTGAAGGCTCGCTTCTCTGCATCGATGACCTGCATCTCCAGCTGCTGAATCTACAAGGTGGAAAATCGCACACACACACATCCCATAGTTATAACATCCACAGTTCATCATTCTGCTGTCCTTAACGTAACGCACTTGGACCAGACCCCCAGAACCCCTCAGCTCTCTGTGACTACGGACAGCAGCATGTCTCGGCAGAGCCAATAGATGACAGATCTACTCCAGAAGAGAGTTCATAGAAATCAACAACTTTTTCTTAGTTACAAACTGAAAACCTGAGGCAAACGCAAACAATATCAAGTCAATCAAAACATACAAGAAGTTGTGCAAAGAAGGAAGTCCGCTCAATCATAATGAAAAAAAAAGCAGTGATGTTAAAGCATTGCACACACTGATTGGCCAACACAGTGGCATTGAGTTGCAGGTTTATGTGTTATGGAAGAATGTTTCACAGCTCTGTGATGGTGTGTGTTTACATCAAAAAGGTACAGCCACGCCTTTGTGTGAGGCCAGACTAGAGAGGGGCATGGGAAAACTGTTAGAAATGTGTCAAAGGCTGCATAAAACAACACACATACACACACACACACACACACACACACACACACACACAGAAATACATTCCTGAGCTGTCAGAAATGGTATTCACAGCAAAGTCTGCTTAAAGGGATACACAGAGATAACTATAAATTGATGTTTGCCTGTCTTACCCAGATTTATTTAATAAGTTGACAAGTTGTTTAATTCCAAATCCATCATTGTGTGTCTAGAAGGGGAGGTCACTGGGTTTGCATTTGTTTTCCGTTAGCTGCTTCCATTGACTTGCAGAGTTACAGTAGCCTAGCGCCTATTCATGTGAGTGGTATACCCTTTGAAATAGTTACCAAAGATCTCCAATGTCTTCCAAATAGTTGATTATACAAAACGAGTGCCAGTAACAACACATCAAGATTGTAGTTTTGCTACTAACACACAGATAATTTTGCACTATTTTCGGCAGTGTAATTATTAGGCTACCTGTGGTGCACTGCTGATAGGTTGACCTTGCGTAGACTGCCCAGTGTGTGTCTGCATCACAAGTAGTCAAATAATCACTGCGCTGAAAATAGTGCTGAATTAACTGTTTTACATTACTGCTATGCTTCATATTAAACACTATTCATGCACACACACACACACACACACACACACACACACACACACACACACACACACACACACACAAACACACTTATTTTATTTCATCCTAGGTCTGATTTCAAAATATAAACATTCATAATTTTTGAGCCGTTGTGTCATTCCACAGAAAAAGTAAAGGGTTCTTGTGACTGAAGTGGACTGACCCAGGGATCAATAGTCCACAGAGTGTGTGTAGAGTCGCTCTGTCCACCTAGGTTCGGGTTCCACAGACCAGTTGAAACGAGCTCCGCCCAGTCCAAAAGCAGTGGGAAGAACCCCACCCTGCCATTGCCACTCACTGTTTCCACTGACGGAGCTTTTTACTCTGACATACTAGAGCCAGGGCATGCCTTTCACAATCTTTTATTTCCTTTTTTTTGTCAATTGTGTACATTTCATTTGTTGAATGAATCCACTTCTTTCACAAAAAGGGTAATATTTTCCATGATGTGTTTAAATGTGAGGGTTACTTACAAATATAATCTTCCTCTGTGTCGCTTAACGTCATTGAGGATTGTTGAGGATTGAAAATGTAGCAAAATTAACAAAAAACTAAATAAATGACTTATCCTTTTCCCCATCTGAAGAACCACAGCTTGTATGAGTTACCGTCTCTCCTAGTATAGCATACTTATTTAAGTGTTTCATCTCCCTGCTGCATGCTTTGCTTAGTATAAATAGAGGCATCATTATGGGCAGCACAGGCTCATAGTATTGCCTCGTTTTTTTTTTAAAGGGGGCAACGGCAAACCTGCTCAAACTGGTTTTCTCCACTCTGCCTTATAGAAGAGAACTGGTAAGGACTGGCATCAAAACATGTACACATACACTCCTACCCACCCACCTCCCCACACACACACAAACAACAACACAAACACACGCACAAGTACACACACACACACACACAGGTCTTACTTTTCCCCCTTGGATAGAAGAGTGTTTACCAAGCAAAACCAGACATAGACAATACACAAACACACACACACACACACACACACTGGTAGAGCTGTGTGCTCCATCCCCTCCCAGTGAGGCTTCTTCAGGTTTTAAGATGAACTGCGTGCGACAGACCGCATGTCTCAGATATAGAGCCTGGCAGAGAATAGAACACTAATTACAGACTGCCTCTTCTCTTCTGGCTACAGCTGGAAAACATATAAACCCGCACACACACATACATACATACTTACACCCTCCTCCCTCCCCCAGCAGGGAATGATGATGTGGGATAGTGTGCATTGGGCATCCTGTGCCCACACATGTTTTTATCTCTTTCTATTCACCGTTATCCATGTTTATACAGGCAGCAGGCGGGCTTTAGTCAGCCCCAGTACTGTAGTTTGATTTTAGGTGTTAGTTTCCTCTTTAAATCGACTGTAATATCGTCATGGAATCTGGTTTGGTATATTGCACACTGCCTGATTCTTCTAACTACATAATACAATCGGATCCCTGTGCCCTACCTTTAGACAGACACACACACACACACCTACACATACACACACACAAGTACACCTACACCCACACAATGTCCCTATGGTCTCGGAACCGCAAGCGCGACTTGATCAGCGTGGAGGATCTACTTTCAAATCACAACTCCAGTCAGACTTCCATTCCTCAAATTCCACAACTGGCTCACTGTGGCTGGTCTCCTGCCTTACTCCCTCTCTCCCACTCCCTCTCCCACTCTCTCTCTCCCACTCCCTCCCCCCTTCTCTCTCTCCCCTCTCTCTCTCTTTCACTCTCTCTTCTTCTCTGCCTCTCTCTTGCTCTACCTCTCTCCTGCCTTTCTCCTAATTTTTCGGTCTCCCTTTCTATCCCCCTTTTCTCTCGCTCACCTCTCTCTTTTTCCCTCTCTTTCTCTCTCTCCTCATCCCTCCATCAATAGCCAGCTTACAAAGCCTCTCTCTGTAGCTGCTGGGCCAGTCCAGTGGTATAGCTGAAGTATAGCTGAGTTCAAAAACTCTCAGCTATATTGCTATACGTGGTATATCTTCATCAAATTACAACATAGGGACTTGATAATCCATTTTAGGTTAAATTAAATCATATGAGAACTTCCCTAAAATCAAATCAGGACATTTAAGTGAAATGCTTACTTTTTATCATTGCTTATTTGGCCACATGCTTCAGTATTAAGCACTCCAATACACACTACATATTCGTTACTCTTCAATTATTTCATATAAAAAAACACACAAACAAACAAACAACCATCATTAATCCAAATCTGTGTTTCAGAGAGTGTGAGCTTTGGTATTCCAGACATGACGTAAGGCGAGCAGCAGTGTGTGTGTGTGTGTGTGTGTGTGTGTGTCTTTTATAGGTATTTTAACTAATCTTCAAAATAATTGACACTCCTATAAGAGTGTGTGTTCTCAATTAACTTTTGAACCAAATTACTATAGTCCACTGAAATATCACATTATGCTACATTATAGAACATTCTTATGCAAGCTAGTGCTGGCACTGGTTGAAAAGTGCTCCATTATGATCATTTATACTGCGACAGATGCTCAGCGAAACAATTAATCTTTATCAGGATCATGAGATTGTCACCTGCAAACACACACACACGCACACACACACACACACACACACACACACACACACACACACACACACACACACACACACACACACACACACACAGACAAACAATCACACACTCTCTATGTTTGTAAGACCTGCCTGATTCCTGTTTTTTTCTTTCCATTGATAGTCTGAGTTGACTGGCTTCGAGTCACTTACTCACTTCCTGTGAAAAATATGTGTTGTTTACTAAAGTATTCATTTCCTCCCCCTGGGCCCCTCAGCCTTTAATTGAAACTTATCTTCTAACTTTCTCCTTGATCACAGTGATGGACCTTGGACCTTGATGGACACAAATGTATTCATCCCGCCCTCCATACATAGTAAAGAACCACCTCTATATATTTCCCGAAACAACTGCATTTCTGATAAAAATTCAAGCTGCTTGTGGGGTATTTTAACATCCATCCCTTCTAGAGGAGCCGAGGGAGCTACTGAACACAGAAACAACAATGCTAGCACGATGAGATCATAGCATTGAAAGGTCATCTTGCATGAGGTCAGAGTTCTGTTCTGAGTACAAATACTGAAGAAATTTTTTTTTACACAAGTATGGGAAACACAAGTATGAGAAAGCAGGCTTGTACTGAAATTAATTTAAAGTTAGGGAAGCAATTGTTTTGTAAGAGCGATATTATTCCCTGAAACCGTATGGAAAGCAAAAAACAAGTTTTTACCCATAGGAGGTATATGACACCCACACAAAAAGGGCAGGCGGTTCTCCAAGTTTTCAGCCTGGGAGTTTGTAGGGCTGTCCAGCTGGGTAACTCCTGCCCTGTAATTGACTAGAGTTGGGCTGATCTCATGGTGCAGTGCACACTGACTGGAGCCCTGTGGTCAGGAGGCTGTTTACATTGCCGTTCTAATCAGGGTCCCTGGAGAGAGACCACAGAACTAGGGCACCGGACGAGAATGGGGGCCGAGCCAAACTCTGGGGCCTGCAAAGACGGACTAGGCACAGTGGACAGGTCTCTGTACTATAAATTGCATGAATGTGTGTGTGCAATCTGTAGAGTGTGTGTGTGTTATTAGAAAAAAAATATATACATTTATTTATATCTTTAAAATCCATCTTCTTAAAGCGGCCGTTAACTGTAATGTGTGTAAAGCGCAAATATGTTAATTCACAGTCATTCACATGCAGGCACACACACACACACACACACACACACACACACACACACACACACACACACACACACACACACACACACATATATTAGCGAACACACATATATTAGCGAACACACACACACACCTACACTTTCCAAAACATTATGCGTCTTGAGCATCTCCCCCATGTTTTGATGTTCTGGTGAGCGGTGGTGTTACCTGAGCATCTTTCTAACATAGTTCCTGGTAAATTACTGGGATATGTTTCAGGCACCGCTAGGGATTTAGACTATTCACACATGTAGCTATGTTCTGGAACTTTTCTGTCTTGCGCCCTTTCACACATGGCATAGCAATGCCAGAATAGATGGGCCAAGAGACGGTCCAGCAAATGACGGTAATAAAACACTTATGTACTGCAGATAGTGCGGACCGAGAGCAGCTTCCGGTTTCCAGCCATTCGTGAAAAAAGGATCTTGTTTGCAAACAAAATAAGCTGTATTGATAGTGTTATCAAAGCACCCGAAAAGCACTTGTGTGTTAAGATAAACAGTTGCGGGTTCAACTGTTTAGCACAAAACGGAGTCTTGTGATTGGTTTTCCTTGCTCCATGTGAAAGCGTCTTATGTCAGAAGAACGTAACCCTTAACGTGCCTCTCCCGGCAATGCTACTTACTTACTTACTGCTTTCATTCACTACACATCCGTACAAGTAGTCATCCGGAAATATTACTACGTCTTGAACAGGCAAACTGCCGGTGCAGATTTCCCTGGATATCGACCCCAACTCCCATTCACAATTGCAGGAAATGTTCCTGAACATTGAATGACCAGACAAGACTGCATGTGGGAAAGGGGCTCTAGATAACTAGATGACCTCTGACCCTTGGCTGACATTCTCCCGTCTACCGTTGTTAAGAGACCCCCTGCTGGTATGAATGCAGATGACGACTAATTCGACCTCTGACTTCAAATGGAGCGTTTGTGGTGGGGGGGGGGGGGGGGGGGGGGTGGAGGTTTACGGGGATGGACCAACCTTGTCTCCAGTGAGTTCTCGTATTTTGATGATCTGCACCCGGAACTTCATGAGCAACGCCTCCAGGACCAAACACTTCTCCTTCCAGTCCTCCTGGCTCATGGCCTCCTCAGCCTCTGCCATGTTGAGCCACACCTTCCTCACAGACAGAGAGAGGGAGGGAGAGAGAGAGAGAGAGAGAAAGAGAGAGAGAGAGAGAGAGTGCGAAAGACAACGAGAAAGAGAAAGAAAGTGAGAGAGAGGTGAGAGAGAGATAGAGATTGAAAGAGAGAGTGAGAGAGGGAGAGAGAGAGAGAGAGAGAAACAAAATCAGACCAAATTCAAATTCTGAAAAGATGCAAGTGAGTGGTTGCCCAAAAGCGCCCCATCACAGCAGCTTTTACTGAACTGCCATTGGCCGAGAGGAGAGAAGGCCTTGGCCTTCTGCGTCAAATGAGTGATACTTTGGTTCTGAATAATAAACACTATTCACATTGTTGTGGGTATAGTGGAGGGATGATTATTTGCAGTGGCAGACCGACAGGCAGGTTAGCAGTCAGAACTGTTGTTTTACAGCTTGCCCACTAAGTCAGCACCTGAGGTATTTCCGGGAGTGGGTGGATGGGCTAGCATGGGTGGATAGCAGTTGGGCAGTGTACAACCAGCACCACCATCACTGTTACATGTTAAAGTTTGGAGCACAGCACATTCTCAAATGGCTGTTGTTCCAAATATGGTCTACAGGAAGAAAAGAGAGAGAGTATGAGAGAGAGAGAGAATATAGTGTGCGTGAGAGAGAGAAAGGAGAAAGTGATGAGAGAGAGAAAATAGAGTGTGTGTGAGCGAGAGAGAGAGAGAAAAGAGAGAGTGTGTGAGAGAGAGAAAGGAGAGAGTGCGCGAGAGAGAAAAGAGAGAAAAGAGAGTGTGTGTGTGAGAGAGAAAAGAGAGTGTGTGTGAGAGAGAGAGTTAATGAGTCTCACAGCCACTGCGACATAAACCGTATAACAATGAGACCTCAAGTTGACAGACCAACACAAAGAAATGTGTGGGACGGACAGAAATAGGGCTGGAATATAAAGAAAATAAAGAGAAGGAACAATAGAGTGATATCAAGTGAAGGGGGAGCGATAAAGTACAATCCATAGACACATGGGCATGTAGGGCAAGAGAGGAAAAGGGAAAACTATTTTTTCTCTTTGATTATGGGCTTGGATTTTCGCAAAGAGGGCAAGCATTTATCGGCCACTTATGTATGTGACTCGCTCGCTGGATGACTCCAGAAGACAGCAATCTAATACTAAACACCATATTGTCACGAGCAAGGAAATGACTTGAATATTACATTTTGCTGGAAATTGCTTAATGGCATAATATTCTGAAATGGTACTTATCCTCTCTGTAAAAACCAAAAAATAAAACACGTCATTGGCCCTAATTGTAAAAGCATTTTGTACGAATGTGTCATACATCAGATGGTAAGGAAAAGTTTAGGCTACTTCTCCACTTAACAAACGTGTTATTCAATTCGAGATACAAATTGTCTCTTTTTCAGTTTTCTCTATATTCAACCTAGGATAAGACCTGTTTTCACGAGTTTATTTTCCATATTGGAGATGACCAGGCCAGTAAGTATTGTGATAACCCCTCTTTTCACACTCGTTCACCACAAGCGCCAGCGACTTCCGGTTGGTGGTTATCACTGCTTATCTCTGGATTTCCAACAGTGGGGGCCCTTCTTCACAATTCCCATACCCGCTTGGTTGGTCAGTAAATCTGTCAAAATCAGTGCGTAGGCTATGTGTGACAGTGGTTGCATGTCTAGAATTGAGGAAAAACATTTGGCCTGCCAGGCACTGCTTATCGCGCATTCCGTCCAACTCCGCCCCACCTCCATCATTCCAGAGTAATGATGAAGTGATGTGGTGAACGCAGAGCATTGAAGGAAACTACAATCGTGATGAAATCTGTCCCTCGCTTTCAGTGTTTCTCTCTTTTTCTCGATTCCGTGCTCCGTTATCCCCCTTTTTTTGTTGTCTTTTTCAGTCTGCTCACTTGTCATTCGCTTTCCACTAACATATTTCGACGTTAACATCTTTTCGACGTCGACATCCTGTTGGTAAAGTCAGAATACAGTGGGCAAGTGTTGATATGACTGACTCCTTGTGTTCCCCGTTGGTCATTCAGCGGACCACTTAAGTGACAACTATTGGCCCATCTCACTTTATTTTTCAGTATAACGACATGTTTATGAAATCCGTGTACATCGTATCTTACTGTGCTGGAATTAAAAACACCAACTTTAACAATCCGATAATTTCATTTTTTAATAAAACAGTAAAGTATATTGTAACTTATCCAAACTGGTCTGTTATCGTCAGCAAACAAACTATAACACTTTTAGGACACACAATAATTAAGACTATGTAGTAGGGATATGCTTATGACATAAAACCTAACGCTAATGACAATGCTCATTAAAATATAATAATAGATAGAAGCATCACTATAAGTTGCTGTCCTCACTTACCTCAACTATGCAGTTAACGAGAAACAATACAGAGCTTTACGCCATGTCCACTCCAAAAAAACACGTCGCAATTATTCCAGAGGCATACTTTGAATTGATGACTAAAACAACGAATTTTTCCAGTCCCGTAAATTCATTTTTCTGCTCTCGAGTAAAAGTTTGAGAAGACAGGATTCGAGGCGTGGTTTCTGGACTATGTGACCAATGGGAAAGTCTATGGGACAGTCATGTGAACCGCCATGCAGATTTACAGCCGCGAGGACGCAACGTTGATTGAAATGTGTATTCCACCAATTGGAGATCGGAGCGCTTTTTCTCGGCTGAAGTCCACCAATCCTTGGCTCTTTAGGGAGGAACCGGTAGTGGTTGCGGAACTGACGTATCACACGTGTAGCAAGGCTCGATGCTGAGCAAAAAGCAACCGAAGACGTAAATTCTGCATGACATGTATAAATAAACTCTCGCCGTTTGTTAATTCACCCTAAACTTGGTGAGTGTCCGTTGACAATAATGTGGTTTTATTTCTCTTGTCATGCTGTGTTTAGTTATTATGTAGCAACACAAGTTAACAACAGAAAGGGGTATCTAGAGACGCTGGTCACGGAGGTGTCTTAGCAGGAAAAACAGATGTCGCTCATAACAATAATTATGGGTCTGCTCTTTCCATGTACCAGGGCACAGGTAGTAAACTAAACTAGGGAAGGTTAGTATTCTACCCATGCCCTGGTACATACAATTGTATATTCTGTAACGTTAGCCGAAGTTACAGTAGCCCAACGAACCACGGATGCATGCAGCATGTGTACATGTCTATATGATGATGTGACAGTGCAGTGGTAATAGTTTGTTATACAGACACAACACATAGGCATGTTGGTGTAAACACATAGAAACATGGCGAGGTACGTCAGATGACTTGTTATGTCCTGTCTTCCTCACTGCACAGGGGGAATAATGGTCACGAAGAAGAAGAAGACGGCCAAAGTAGAGGCACTGGTTCTGGACAACGATGCTGTTCAAAAGCTCAAAGGTAAGACATCCTCAAAACATATCAAGTACATGGCTGGACTGGGACAACAATTATTTCGCTGACGTTTGCACATGTTTTCCGTGCACTCGCAAAGTGTGCCCTGCTTGGAGTATCCTGTCATATTAGTCAGTTTGGCAAATTTGGCAGCATATGTCTGAAGGACGTCTTTTTTTGGCCAGCTCATTTTGTCTTATCCAGGGCTGCCAGAAAAGCCTTCTGCACGTTTCTAATTCAGCCTGGGGCCGCGCATTGTACAATTATATACAAGGTTATATTATAAAATATAAAAAATACAATACATATGTTGTCCACTGGTCGGTTGGACCTGTAATGGTGTTGAGTGGCGGTCAGACAACAACGTTTTAAAATAATAATAAAGAGAGTTGTGTCGTCAGCCCAAAAAGCACGTCGGCCCACCGGGAAAGTGCTCGGTATGCCCGATGGCCAGTCCAGCCCTGATACAGTACCATTAGCAGGTATCAATTCATGCGTACAATTCTGTGTGGTCAAACTTCTATCTTCTGAAAAAACATGTTTTGTTATTTGCGTGTGTGTGGGTGTGTAGCTTCTCTCTGTTTAGATGGCAGAGTTGCTGATGAAGAGGTCTGGCAGATAGCTCTGACGCTCCAGGCCTTTCTAGATCTGACTGAGCCAGTGCAGCAGATCCAGCTAGTGAAAAAGGTAAGTAGTAGTTCCCTGTCATAGGGGCTACCTTATCTCCCCGCATATTGAGATGATCACTGGGCTATAACTTCATCCTAAAGACCATATCATATACATGATCGTGTCAGTCAATATTAGAGTAGCAGATGTAGGAACCATTTGGTGGTGATAGGGGTGTGTGTAAGTGCAATCAGTGGCACTACAGTAGAACACGTCTAGAAAGTGGAGGGCACCAAGTCACATGATTTATACCGCAAAATACATATCATGTAGTTTCCTAGTCAACATCAGACAAATATCAAGGTAACTCTCTACCCATAATATATCCTTTTAAGATAAGGAATTTGATTGCGAGAACATTTAAATTTTTTGTAAATTAAAAGTGTAAACACAGCAGCTGTAGGACCATTATTAAGAATAAAAGGTGAAATATTTATTTTAATTAATAGACAGTAACAGTCTCACAGTTCTCAAACCGCATCACACATATAATTATTGTGCTAAGCTTAGTGTAATTATTGTGCTAAGTTTGACTCATCTATCCACCACAACGAAAAAGTGCTAATTATGTTCCCTGATACTTATACGGTCTAAATATGGATGTTGGGACATGCATTATGTTTAGCAAACACAAACTGCATAGTAACACATATTCGACACGCTGTAAAATACTTTTATTCAGACATATATATGTCGAATGTTGGAAAATGTTGATTAACCTGATGAGCTGTGTTCAAATCCCTTGGTTTTCAATAGGATATACTGAACCTTTACATCTTCAGTGGTGTTAGTTTAAATGCTTAACTTTATTGTGTGTGTGTGTGTGTGTGTGTGTGTGTGTGTGTGTGTGTGTGTGTGTGTGTGTGTGTGTGTGTGTGTGTGTGTGTGTGTGTGTGTGTGTGTGTGTATGTGTATGTGGGGACAGGCAGGAGCTCAGCTGGAGGAGCTGAAAGAAGAGCAGGTCCATTTGTTCCTCATACAGCCCTGCCTCCAGACACTGGCGCTGGTCTATGTTTCCCTTCAGGCCAAAAACCCTCTCCGCAGAGCCTGTGCCAGGTACACACACACACACACACACACACACACACACACACACACACACACACACACACACACACACACACACACACACACACACACACACACACACACACACACACACACACACACACTGCCTTGTTTCTCATCTCAGTGTCTTCCACACGGCAGTTAGGCCTCACCAATAAGTATATTAAATAAATAATGCAAAACTTTGAGAAAAGTTAGTGAAACTTTGAAAGAACACCAGAGCTTTACCCACACTGAATCTCTAGCTCGTGTGTGTACCATCTCCATCTATTCAAATGTGGATATTGCATTTAGTGGTTATTTCTAATGCTGCCGTATCGTTAATGTTTCCTAAGATAATGTACTGTTTGTTCTTTATGTTTGTTATTTTAACAGTGTTGTAAATGTTATGTTGTTGACCTGTCCGGTGACTACAGTACAGATGTCAATTAGCCACTTGGCTAACTCTGACTCATTAACATTTAAGTGTCAACTAAAATGTTGATTGAAAAATGGCAGCTCATTTGCATCATTTGCCATTTTCTTTCTTCAGGAGTATTTATACCAATTTCTTTCTTACATTATTCAAGATTTTTCCAAGGTCCAAAACGTTCATGGCCAGATCTCACACAAATACAACACTGAGTAACAATAGTGTGGCATGCTTTGCAACCACACTAATAAATAAATAAGCCCCCCGGGACCCCTACTGACTCCACCTTGGCCCTTCCCTCCCTCCAGTGCCCTAAACTCTGTGGCATCGTGGCTGCAGGACGCTACCGTGGACTGTCTCTCTTCCTGCTTGTCTGACTGCCTTCACACTCCGGAATCAGACCGGCATCCTCACATCACGGACACAATTGCTGCCTGCCTGGATGGTTTTCCTCTTGGTCAGTGTGTCTGTCAGATGGTTTTAGCTGTAGGAGAATGACAGCCACAGGCAGTTTATATATTTTTTCTCTTTTCTTGTGTTCCCAGGCGAGAGATGCATACACAGACTGCTACCTGAAGGTTAGTATTTCAAGTATTTCAATGTCAAGTTAATTTCAGGAATGTATAGCATTCAAACCCGATTTGAGATCGCCTTCAACTGATTGGTCTTCTCATTCTTCATTTGTGTAGTTTTGCATTTTCTTGAGAAGGCTTTGAGCGGATTCATCCAACAGAACAGGTACGGAGATCATCAGAAGACATTTTATATTGGACGTAATTATCATAATCATCATAAGTATCTTTTAGTGTTGTAGTTAGTTAGACTAGTGAGTTATAAGTTAGATTAGTTATACGATTTGTGAGTAAGAATAGTTAGTTAAAATAGTAGCAAGAGTTAGAATAGCAAGATAGTATATATCGATATAGCATGTATAGAATGATGAATGAATGAATGACATTTGGCCATTATCTGGTATATCTTTTTCGCCCCCTGCTGTCTACCCAGTGGACTAACAGGCCGTCACATTGCTCAGGCCCAGCTGATGCATTTGTGCCTGACTGCAGTGAAGACCTCCATGCTAGTGCTGCAGAGGTCTCAGGATGCCGCCAGTTCAGCCCAACAGGTGGTTGAGGGTTCCTGCAGCCTGCAGAGCACTCTGAGCTCCCTCTTGGACCGCTATGTCGACATCCTCACAAACGGTAAGTGTGTCTAAGGAAAGCAAACACGAAATTATATTTGTGACCCTATATTTGAAAGCAGCTTCAGCTAAATTGAGTTGTTTAAATAATGTATCTTTGTATTTATTTATTTATTTATTCTTCCCACCTCCTGGTAATCTTTTCTGTGTTGCCATTCTGCAGAGGAGTTTATCCAAACAGTTCAGAGCACAGCAGGCATGGCGTGTGTCCTCCTGCTCAGGTCTGCCATGGGCCCTGGAGAAGATTTGGCCACTGTGGTGAGAAAGCCATTTAACTATTTCCCTTTATAAATATTTTATTATACAGGATCAATTAGGGATAATACATAAGGGAACCCCTTGAATGTCGCTAAATAAAGTGTATTGCACCATACAATTGTATCCGTTGTAAATTCACCCTGCTGTGTGGGTGTTTCTCCAGGTGTGCATGTTGCTGCGTGGCTCAGGCCAGGGTACAGACGCTGCCCCCTACTGGCTGAGGCCAAGCCTAGCAGGGCTGTGTGCAGAGGGTCGCCCACTGGGCGTCTCCCTGTACCTGTGCCACGGGGCCCTGGCCATGTTGAACTGGAGGCGGGCGGCCCTGGGCCCCCGTTGGGAGGAGCTGCTGCTGCTGGTACCGGACACCCTGCTGCTGCTGGACACCAGGTAGGCTGCATCCTCCTGGCTCAGACAAAGCTCTGAACCAGGTTAGACGTATCCACTTTAACTTGGCTTTAGTTAGGCTATTGTATAATTGTATTTATACGCTGTATAACTGCACACAACTTTAATTAAAATCAAACAATTGCAATAGACCTTGACGGTTGTCAAAATAATTGGAAATATGTTTTTGTTTTTTATAGTTTTCTTTCATGTCCGGTGTGTGTGGATGCATGGAGCTCCATCGAGGTAGCGGTTAATGTTAATAGCGGTGTCCGGTAGGGTTAACCGTCGGAGCATAGCTACACGAATGTTTAGCTGACAAGATGCAGCTATGAGTTAAATCAGGGCTTGTTGCGACCTTGCTAACTTATAGTTTGTCGACTATTAAGGGGCAGCCTGAATGGAAATACACATTTGAACAATTGTATTTTGTCTTTCAAAAAAATTTAGATGAGGGGAAACAGTCTTTTTATTTATTTTATGTATGATATAGAAAAACAATATATCATACATATTTATTAATGTTGTCCATTCCTGTATGTTGTTGCCAACACAATCTTTCTTTCTGCTTATCTCCTTGTCAAGCGTTAAGGAGTCCAGTACAGCCATGGTGGTGGCCCGAGTCCTAACCCTGTGGAGCAGTGCTGCCCTGGACTGCCTGCAGGTGGAGCGGTCTTCCCACCCCCCCAGCCTCTACCAGTCTCTCCAGGGGGGCTCAGCCCTCCACGAACACCTCCTGGAGCACGTCTACTCCCACTGGGAGCACCCGTTGGACGGCGTCCGCCATCAGACCCGCGCGCTGTTCCGGGACCTCATCGCTGCGCACCAGCACGCCAGCGCCTTGGACCCTGCCCTACCGGACCCCTACATCTCTACACTGACCCACAGCCTGCTGGGGCTGGAGTGGCACATGAGGGGGAAGTATGGCTCACTGGGCTGCCTGGTGGAGCTCCTTGGGGCGGGCCACCTATTGGACATCCAGCCCCAGCTTCCCTCGCAGCTCCTGGGGCTGATGGGAGACCAGAACCTGGCTCCGTACGCCAGCGACCTCCTGGAGAGACTGTTTGTCAGTCACAAAGGCCAGCTGGCGGAGGAAGAGGAGGCAGGCGGTGGGGGCAAAGTGGGTTCGGGGTGCTGGATGGAGCTCTGGCACCGGACGTGGGTGACCCCCCTACTGCAGGTGCTGTGCCGTGCCAGGCTGGACCAGACCACCTACATCCTGGACTACTTCCTGCCCAAGCTGCTGCGGTGCAGTCCCTCCAGTCTGTCCCACATGGTGCAAGCGCTGCAGGACATGGGACCCTGCAATTCTGGTAAACACACACTCACTCACACTTTTCTCACAGCACTGCATGTATAGCAGCAGCAGTAGTACAGTTCATTGCGTCTTGGTTTAAATGTCCTCAGGTCCTCCGGGCAGCAGGGGCGCTGTGGGGGCCCTGATGACCTGCTTGCGGGCAGCAAGGGCCCAGGGTGTGGCCCCATCATTGGAAGAGGGTCTATTGGGTGGACTGGTACCCCTCTCCCTGCTGCGGCAAGCACTGGTTCACAAACACGACCAGGTATGTTTGTGTGAATGAAAAAACATTTAATATTTGACTCCTGTATGCTTGTTTGTATTCATGTCTGGACCTCCGTCTGACTATCCAAGGTGAGGATGGATGCTCTGGGCCTGCTCTGTGAGACCCATCGTAAAACAGAGGGGCTGACTCCACAGGAAATAGAGATGTTACGTCACTTCCTTCCCCCGAACGTCAACTGCCAAGCACCAGGGGTCCGACAACTGACCGTGAGCCTGCTCAAAAAGGTAAGTGGTTTCACAAAAAAATACAAAAAAAACATGGATCAATTTGAAATGCCCTATGACATGCCATGGATGTCTCATTCAATTTACATCCATATTCGGTGAATAAATGTGCAGAATATAAATGCCATGTTGAAAGTCCCTTCAAATGTCATACGCATACATCCGTCCCACAGTTGATGTGTAGAGTGAAGGACAGCAGTCAGTTGCTTCAGAAGAGATTGACCCAGGAGAAAAACCAGGAGCAGAAAGACCGAGACATGCACACACTGGCAACCTACAAGGTATTCTCTATTTCTCAAGTTCATGAGCTCAAAAGGAAACGGGCATCGCACAGTCCTTGATTGTTGTGTGTGGTTGTGTGACCGCAGGAGTTCCTCTGCTGGATGTGTGAGTTCCTGCTAGAGGTGCTGGTTCCAGGAGCATCCTTCCCCTCTTGCTTGACTGCGCTCCATCTGCTGGTCCTGCTGGGCCAGCTGTTCACCTTCAGCACCGGTACTGTTCTAGCTCCCACTCAAACCCGACAACCCCCCCCCACCCCACCTCTTTCTTCCTCCCTCTGTTCTGTTCAAATGTGCATTGTTTGCAAACTGTGTATTACTTGATATTTTACATAATAATAGGTAATTTATAACGGCACCATGATAAATTTTTTAGACACTGTATATAGATACATCTTAATGCTATGAAACGTGGGTGATGTATTTTCCCTTTGCCTGCCAAATAAGATTTTTTTTGTGTGATTTGAAAAATGATTTGAACCATATACTGTACATTGTTCTTGTCTTTTCATTCATTTATTTCTCTCTCCCTCTCTCTCTCACTAAGAACCTGATGTCTTCGCCCTTGGCAGCAAAGTAACTTTTGCTCATGCTCAAAATGTCCTCTACTGTGTGGCCAGCAATTTCCTGGAGGTCAAACAGCTTGCTACTGTGTTGCTACGGCAACTCCCGCCATCAACTGTAGGACTGCAGGTCAGCCTGCTCAGCCTGCTGGGACTTCTCTTTGAGAAAATATTTAATGAATAATAATATTTCTGGTGATGTACAGCTATGCAATTCTCACTGATTTTGTCATATTAACTTGTCCTTATTCCTTAAAAAAATTTAGGTATTGTTTTGAAAAAAAGATCAAGTAGTCGACCTAAATTGCCTGTTTAAGTACTATTGCTACAAAGGGAAGAGCTTTGTTTTAGATTAGCCTTACCGGTACCATGGTAAGCCTGTCTGGTATGGTAAGCCTGCATCCCTTCTTTGGATGCATATCATTTTGACTAACATTTTAACAAACAAAGTATACTCTTGATTCTAGGACCCGGAGAGGCTGAGTCATGTGCTCTGCGCTGCACTGGAGCTTAGCACCAGCACCAAGCCCTACGACAGCGTCACCGCAGCCCACCTTCTAAACCTTCTTGTGCACCAGCCCACCCTGCCGTTGGCCTTGCTGGCCTGTGCCCAGGAGCAGGGCCTCCCCTTCCTGCTGCCCCTGCAACCACCATCCCAGGTTTCTGAGGCCCTCAGGCTAGAACACAACAGCCTTGCCGGTATGTTTTCTACTTTGTGTCTGGGTTACATTTTAAATGGTTTGAACCCTCCTCCGCTATGTGACTCTCTTATGGTTTTTATGACTTGCCATCAGCCGACATACATTTGTGATCTGCTTCTTTTATGATTATGTCTCTGCCCTGTACTGTTTGATATTGTGCTTTCTCTGTTTTGACCTGCCAAGGGACTATAGATGCGAATTAGCTAAAAACTATAATAACTGGTGCATCAAATGGTGACATTTATGTTTCAAACTGTACATGGTCCCTTTTGAATAAAAATAAATTAAGTTCATGATTTGGTACACTGGGCTTCCCAACACATGTGTGTTCCTGACCCAAGTTTCAGGACCCGTTTGTCAACCAAATGCCTACACATTTGAATGCCTATGATGTATATATAATGTAGCAATTGAATTATGTCCCACCACCATCCTTTTCACAAGCATAGCAAGGGCTACAGATTTGTTTGACTGGACTTTACGTGGCATATGCGTGTGAGTTTTGTGTGACCTCATGTCGTTTATAAATGCCACGTATTAGGGATGGAACGGTTCAAGTAAATACGGTTCCGGTCATATATGTATTGTTCGGTTCTTTCGATTCAAAAAAAGTGTTGCGCCTGAAACTTCCCAGTCACGCATGATCGCCGCTTTCCCGGCAGGGCTCAAGACTAACATTTTCTACTTACTTTTCAATTTGGTGGCACCGTGACAAATTTGGTTGCATCCCTTGTTTCGCCGCTTTGTCACAGTAGTGGCATGCCCTTTGTTATGTCAATTGTAAACAGTTTATCGCATAGGTGGTCCTGTTTTGTTTCTACTACTTACATGATATTGCAGTTTTTCTTTTTTAAGCTTTATTCCAGTAATGTGTTTTAACAAATTAGACCGTTTCAGAAATTAAATGTCTTTGTCGCTACAGCCCTAATTTAAAATGTTACATGATGGCGCAGCGCCACTATTACATTGTTTTGGGAGAACCCTATAATTTATATATATATATATATATATATATAAAAATATATCTTTATAGGCACTTGTGTCATCCCCTGCTTTACCAAAAACATACCGTACCGAACCAAAAACTGTGCCCCCAAAACTGTGATATGAACCGATACGTGAATGTTGTGAACCGTTCAACCCCTACCATGTATGATTAGTAGATGTGAGCATTGTTTATGTGTCTGTGTCTCTGCAGTGGTTCTGCTGCTGCTGCGGCGTCTGCAGCAGGAGGTGGTGTCGGCCGAGTCGTCCCTCCTGCAGGCCGCAGCCTCTCGGCCCCTCTACGGCCGTGCCCACTGCATCACCGCTGTGCTGCAGCACCTCCACCTAGGGTGAGGACCACACGCACCCATGCAGGGAGTTCCTCCCTCGAACTGGCACTAATATGAATCCCTACTAAAGTCTTAAATAATGCCATTCTTACTTGCTTTGTATTTGTGTGTTTACTAAATAACTCACAAGCGAACTAATAAAAGATAGGAACGATTCAAGAGCTATAATTTCAGTGTAATTTGTAAGAAAGGTCACAGCCAACCGTCAGATATACGTGAGGGAAATGCGCTGTGAGAATATCTGTTTTGAGTTGACTGCGCTGGCATCTGTTTAAGGCAATTCGGATTTAAGACTGCTCCCGGCTTATTTCTGACCAATCAGGGCATCTCTTCCCTGATTGATTCGGGCAATCCATCATGCCTGTCAATGACATTCGGAGACTCGTCATCTAAAAGGTGTAGAAGTGTAGTGAGCAAGGGAGGGTGTTTTATAAAAATTTTGGCCACCCATTTCACTCTTTACAACTTTCAAATTTTACCTACAGCACTTTTAATCTAGCTTTGAATGGAATGTAACTGTATCTGATCTGTTGGTTCTGTGTGTGCGTCCAGGAGTCTAACCCTGACGGAGCAGTGGAGGAGTGTGGTGTCGGAGCTGATCGCTGTGTGCTACAGGATGTCAGATGTCGTGTCCCCTGTCGTCCAGAGCTCGTCCCCTGAGGGACTCATCCCCATGGATACAGACTCAGGTTGCTCCAGCAGACCAGATACCATCAAAGGCTAAAGCGCTCAGAATATCTAGCTCCATATTAATGATATCTGTTGTTGTGTCTTAGCCACAGAAATCCCATTTTGCATATCTAACGAGTGTTTATGAATGCACTCCTCTATTATCAGTGATGGAGGCATCTTCCATTGGTTGTTAAAATATAAAGAGTCCAATATGGCAGAGATCAAAGTTAATCAAATAAATAAATACAGCTTCTTCCCATTCGCCACCCCCTCATAGAATTTTATTTTACATTTGAAAGTGTAGTTAAAGTTTTGTGTGTGTGTGTGTGTGTGTGTGTGTGTGTGTGTGTGTGTGTGTGTGTGTGTGTGTGTGTGTGTGTGTGTGTGTGTGTGTGTGTGTGTGTGTGTGTGTGTGTGTGTGTGTGTGTGTGTGTGTGTGTGTGTGTGTGTGTGTGTGCGCAGATGCAGCAGCAGGGCTCCACCATATCCTTCAAGAGATCCAGCCCAGGGACACCAACGACTTCTTCACCAGCGCCAGAGAGCTGGAACCACAGACCGGGGACGGCCACGACCAGCAAGACAAAACAAAGGAGACTAAAGGTCAGATAGAGATCACCATGCCTCTCTGACCCACAGCAAACAACTCTATACAAATTCGGCCTCATTGTTTTTTCATATGTACCAAGTGTTAACACATTTAAGAGCTTACACGATGGATTGAGATGCTTAAAGCATATTGCTCACATTTACAGAACTGTGTATCTCACACTATGCCTTTACCTTTGTAGGACTGAACAGCACTCCATGTTTTACATCACTTCAAATGAAAATACACGGCAGCTTGAATAACTAAGGCACACTCTGTGCGCAGTTATTTATTTGACCAAAAACAATGTTGATGACGAATGATTCAATTTGTGCAAAGCAGTACAGTACCCATAATGTCCTGATGGGGTCAGCATTTGTGTGAGGTTATTTAAGGAAAGGTGTTATACATGTAATGCATGGAAAAATCCCCTCGCTTTAACACACAGTGCACTTTAGAAAGGTACCACATTGTTTAGAACACATCAATACATTGTGTGTGTGTGTGTGTGTGTGTGTGTGTGTGTGTGTGTGTGTCACAGGTGTGTGTGACAGCGGTGAGGGATACAGGGTGACAGCCCAGATGGTCCTGGTGTGTTGCTGGCGCAGCATGAAGGAGGTGGCCATGTTGCTGGGCGAACTGTGCCAGAGCCTTCCCTTGCAATACAACCATGCTGATGAACCACACGCCGGATTGGTCACTGAGGAGCAGGTCAGACACTCATGCCCACACGTGCAGTTGAACTCAAACTCGTATGTATGCCCTGACCACACCCCAAATTCTGTGCCGACACCCTCACTGGTGAAACGTGGGTTATCAGATTTTCTAACTCTCATATTCTGGATAAAAGAAATGCCCAATGTTTATCTTTCCGTGCATGAATTGGAGCGGGTGGAGAGCACTGCTTTAGAATTGCATTATAATCAACTGATAATTTTTCCTTTTAATTTCTACAGTGTTATGCCATGTAAAGCAATATCCTGGGGAGAACCCTAGAACATTTAATAAATATGTATCCACACAAGTAAGTTTAGTCAGTCTCTGTCAGCCTACCGATTCTCATACTGGATGGCAGGTGAGAAAGTGCTACCAAAGATTTCGAATAGTATTAGTATTATAGTATAGTATAGTATTGAATAGTATTATCATCCCAAGACAAAACTAACAACGGAATTAGGTCATCCCATGTTTGCCACTTGCCATTTTGATGATGGCTACCGTTTCCTCCTCTGAAGCTTGGACGTGAAGCGTTCTCGGACTGTGGGGCATCTCGGGCCATCTAGTGGACAGAATTGGGAAATCTTGACTATATTAAACCTATCCCTCAACTTGCTTTTCACAAATATGCATAGGCATGAAAAGATTATGTGCAATTTTATTTTCATATATTTTTGCATAATCCCCTGACACTATTGCCAGGGGATTTCACTTACGCTACATGGACATGTAGTAAGTGACCTCACCTTGCACCGATGGCTTTTAGTGCTGACCCTCATGTTTGGTTTTGCTCTTTACACTTTCAACACAGGCTTTGGTATTTTGCGAGTATCAATTGACCATGTGTTGGGGCTAACGGTGCCAAGGTAAACTATTAAAAAGCAATACAACAATTTTGAAAAATTCATATTGTATTCGATACAACCATGTATTTACTTGGCTTCCTGTTGGTGCATACACGATTGGTTGATATTTTCAATGTGCTAAATACCACTGCTAGGTTGACTGTACGAATGACCCAATTTGACACCAATGCTTTGGCACTAGCAAATATAGCCAAAAGGCTTGTTTTGTTTGGCACTGGCATTGTTTTGGCACTGTTGTACCCAAATAAAGGTCTAGCACTCAAAGACCACATTCATATTAGGCATTGAAATGTGTCTCAGGTGAACAGAGCCATAAATGCAGGTGTGAACTTCTTGTTGTTCACCAAAGCCACATTCAGAGGTGGTGGATATGAAACCATATCCCCACCATAGTGGGAACACATTTGTGTCCCTGCATGACGCATTTGTCACCTACGTGATCATGCCTACATTGTCAAGGAAACCACTGCTTAACTGATTCAACATTGGTTACCTGTATTTGCTTATTGGGCAAGCTGACTCCTTCCTCTGTTTTTGTAATAACAGTAGAATTGCTTGCACAACAGAAATGGATCACTGTCCATAAAATGGAGCTAGCCAGTTTGCATTCTGGGCGTCATAATTTGCCGGCCTAGTTTCTGCTTTGTAAACTTTGCATATGTTTACTCACTTTAAATGGCTATTTAAAGTAACTAATAATTCGAATAACTAATACAATTGTGGTCACTGGAGAGGTTAAATGATGCCAGGCAATGTTAAAGCTCTGCATGACTGCAATCGTTCCCAGCCCATCTGAATGCAAAATCCAGGTCTGAACATTTTGGGAAAATACATGCTTTGCTCAGCTGTAGATGGATGTTTATGTCCCACACACGCACGTACGTGCACACACTCATATAAAGTTTCACTACAAGGTGAGGACCTGCATGTGTAAACAGCTGACATCCTTCTAGCATGAGAATGTCGGTCGGCACGCTGGGAGCCTCCTCATTTAACATCCGTCCTCGTTAGCAGCACACCATCATTTGAAGCCGCTCCCGCTGGGGTTTTAACTAGACGCAGTGTCCCTCCTCCCTTCCCACTGCATTCTTTCCAAATCACTTCCACCACGAGCAGGAAAACACACACACACACATGCACACGCACATCGACAACACAGGAATAGTTGTCTGAGTGCTTCAGCATGTAAGTCCATAATAACAAGGAGAACCAGACATAAGCGGTATTTGACTGTGTAGGGGGTATGTTGTGTTGTCCTGTGTGTTTTTATGCTGTTCTACTCTCAAATGTGTCTACTGAGAAAGTAAGGTTTGTGCGTGTGCTGTTTTGGCAATGATGCTGGACCAAAGTTACCAACGTCCTTATACTTCACAATTTGTTACAAAAACTTTAAGGATAGGCTGTGTAAAGTAGTTACAAATAACAATTTTCCTGCCTCAAACTGTACCCAATAGCCCAATTTAGCTAGACCAAGCAGCGCTCCCATAGAGCCATACCAGAACCATGACCTCAGGTATGGTTCACTTAACCATACTGACCTATTTTGAACATTATACATTATGTTAACCATGACCAAACTAATACACTAATCTAAACATGTATTACATTTTACTTTACATGCCTTCAGTAATACAGCAACAAATTCTAACAGATTCAAAGTCACGTTTTTGAATGAGTCGTCGTTCTGGTCTTTGTCAATGGAGGGAATCCAAAGAATCCATTTGAAGAGCATATCACTGGGGGGCCGCTGTTTGGCAGCACTGCGTTGAGGGCAAAAATTACGATTCTTCAACCGCAAGTGGCCTGTTCTGTTTGTCTGGCCTGTGAAGAAAATGTGGTGACGTTGTGACTTGTGCTAAAAAGGGTGGATGTTTTCTGGTGTGAGTCAAAGTGGGTAAAGTTTTTCTCAAATTGTGTGTTGTTATCTCACCCTTTTTAAACAACATTCACAACTGTTGATGCATGTGTAGTTCTAATTTAAAATATCAATAATTCATTCAACATGACTTTGGACTTGGAAATCCTTCCAATCTGCAATATTGCTCTGAAACCACACGAATGCAGGAATATGCGCATTGACTCAGTCTTGTAAACTAAGTATAACGTGATGATGGGCCAGAAATCGTCATGCCTTGGCCCCTGCTTGGTGACATCAGAGAGAGCAGCAACGCAAGGAGAGCCTGTCATTGATTGGTTGCCACGGCATTGGGCTTCTTGAGGTGACCAATGATGCATGGAACTACAGCACTAGGGGTCGACTGATATGGTTTTTTCAGGGCTGATACGGATTCGATAATTAGTCATAAGGGAACCCTGCTCTCAGAGGAGAGGACAGAGAGGAGCGGCTGCAGCACCACCATCTCCGGTCAGCTGCTCCAAGTGGAGAAAGTGCGTGCGGTTTGCGTTCCTCGTGATTATTATGTACTCCCATTTGTGCATGGATGGGGTGTGTCTAATATCCAGTTTCTGGAAAATAGCTCTGGCTTGGTTTTAGTAGACCAAAGTCAATTTGCCCTACCACACACACACAGAGAGAGAGAGAGAGAGAGAGAGAGAGAGAGAGAGAGAGAGAGAGGAGAGAGAGAGAGAGAGAGAGAGAGAGAGAGAGAGAGAGAGAGAGAGAGAGAGAGAGAGAGAGAGAGAGAGAGAGAGAGAGAGAGAGAGAGAGAGAGAGAGAGAGAGAGAGAGAGAGAGAGAGAGAGAGAGAGAGAGAGAGAGAGAGAGAGAGAGAGAGAGAGAGAGAGAGAGAGAGAGAGAGAGACTTTCCAAAGCGCTTACTTTTGGCCTTCGCAAATGTCCTGTGTTGGATCCTGTTGTCCCAGCAACACCACAGATGTTTCCCGCCACTGGGTGGTGCCCATGGCAACCGTTGCCATTGTTGACATAAGTGATGGTGTTTAATTTTATATTCTTCACTTGTGAGTGACCCTTGGCTAGAAGACTGCAGGGACAGGACAGTGTCATGACATCTTGAAAACACTCTTACTACTCTTTTTGTTGTAAAATAGCCTCGCATATACGCTCACGAACACAAACACACACATTGTGAAGTGGTGGTCTCTTGGAAAAAGCATCACAAGCACTTCACAGATTAACTATGTTTGTCAACCAAAGGAGGAACTCAATAGATATGTCGGATCAGAACCTAAAAGACTCAACTCTTGGAAAAGGCTTTTAACAATATATTTTGTGTGTGTCCGTTGTCCTCAAAGTGCATGGCATACCTTTTAGATTCTAAAGTTCAGCCAAGTCTCCTAATGTCCTGTTGCTTCCTTCCTTGCCTTTGGACAGTATAGCATTTAAGATGGCCGATAAGTCTTTTGTTCCATTCCACAAACACAAGCCTGTGTCCAGGAATGACACACCACTGAACCAAGATGAGGGCGTTGGCAGGGCCCAAGTATGGCTCAAAGTTTCCCTTGACAATGGTATCATCTGATCCCTATGCTCAAAACGTTTGTTGTGCCGTATGTGATGTTTTTATTTAAAGTTACGGTTTACAAACCTCCTCATACCCAAGAAGCTCTGACACACACACACACACACACACACACACACACGTACACACGTGTACTGCCAGACTCTGGTTTTATTATTTCTTTGGTATGTTTTTATTGGTGTTCTGCAGTCAAGAGTTAACACGGCTAAGGGTTGCATTTTATGTCAAATTGTCACATGCCATTGGGTCAGCACTGTTGTTTAAACTCCTGTATATTCTGGATAGTAAAAGAAATATTATATAGATTCATTTTTTTTTTTTTATAACCAATCAATGACCTCTTCCTGCCTTGTCCTTGTTGTCCATAGTTGGCATGTTGGTAATGACCAAGGAGGCTGAGATCATGTGATGGAGCAACAGCAAACGGTAGTTGTTTTATCAGATTTCATGAGGCCTCAGGCTGTCTGCGATGGCCCCTCGAGCCATGCATGTAATTGGTGTTTGGGGAAATCTCTCTCTCTCTCTCTCTCTCTCTCTCTCTCTCTCTCTCTCTCTCTCTCTCTCTGTCTCTCTGTCTCTGTCTCTGTGTGTGTGCGAATCAGCTCTTCTTGGAAACGGGTGCGTTACAAACAGGAAGTTGATGTCTAAATAAAGTGCACCACCCTTAGATACACACTCTCCCTGGTTCTGCTAAGGAAGCCCTCCTTAACTCCTTAAAACAAACTTTAAATAATTTCGGCCGGGTCCAGGGCCGATTCAGCCCACCACAGTGGGGTGGTTTTGGTCCGATTGAGCCCGCATGCCTCTCACAGCGGCCGGCTGCTCCCGTTATAACCCTGAGGCGGCCGCCGCCGCTGCTCTCGGTGAGGTCACGCTGGGCCCTGGCAGTCTGTTCCGGCCTGCTGACGCGACCTGTCATGGGGGCCAATTTAGTGCTGCGGTCCCCCTCAGGTCCTCCTCACTCTTCCATACCCCCATCCAGTTTGGTCCACTTTTTTACGACCGTGGGGTTAGCAAGCGGCACAGCGGTTGAGGTTGATTGCCATTATTATAATTTTTTGCCTGTTCTTTTCTTTCGATGAAAGTGTTTAGGGGGGTGTCATTTCAGCACAGGGTGAAGCTGTTTGTGTCGTGTGTCACATGAGCAGTTCGCAGTGGGGAGACCGGGTGGGGGGGGGGGGGGGGGGGGGGCAGGCAGGGGGCTGTATGTAAGCGGTGTGAATGGATGATGTTACCCTAGTCATTCTGTGGTTCTGAATCCGTGCCAAGGGTAGACCATGTGTCTCACCCACAGATCCAGAAGGGGTCTCTTTCTCCATCTCCCTCCTCCCCAACACACACACTGGAGGGGAGAAGGGGGGGGGGGGGGCTCCCCCCTCCCTGTGCCCTCCGTGCCACCCGTGACCGTCTGGGGCCCCGACGTGCTTGCTGGTGGTTGGTGCCACAGGGCCCTCTAATGACAGGGCAGCAGAGTGGTGCTTCCGCCTCGCCCTGCTCCTCACCTGCACTACATACACTGGCTTTGCTCACTGTGTGTTTGTAGCTAGAATAATGTTACTAACACTATTACTAACCCGATGGTTTTAGCCACGGTGGTCATTATGGGATGTCTTGGCGCGCCTCTCTGAGCACACTTGCTTACCAACATGTGGCTCTCACGCTCGACATGGCCGGTCCCTCGTTGGCTCCGAAAAACAGAAAATACCCAGAATAGGAGCACAAGGTTGCCTTTTAGCCTGTATTCAGCTCATCGGCTTAGTTTCACATGCATTCTGGGTAAATAAAACATCCCCAAGTAACATCAGAACATGCAAGCAATGGGTGGTTAGCTTTAACTATAGGTCAGCTTCAACCGTAAGTAGTTAGTTTTAACAAGCAGCTGCTAGAATCTAAGTGTATTTGCTTACTGTTAGAGGTGTAAGAATGCCAATAAAAGTAGCCTAATTTGACCAAACATTTGAAATTCATTCAGTTGACAATTATCACTTTGACATTTATTTATTTACTTTTTAAAAACAGAAGTGCTAAGAACGTAAAGACCAATGGGCTTTCGTTTTTTGTACTTTGAGTATTCACATTTTATTGATATTTTACATTGCGTAACACAATTTACTTGAATATTGTTCTATATTAGAACAATATTCTTGTTTTAATATAGTTGATCGTCCGTATCATACTCTTCAAATTTAAATCCCGGACTACAGATGTGTTAATGCGTTACCCATCTTATCATAACATATCATGACATTATTCGATGTTATCATAAAGTAGCTATACGAACCGTGGTTGTCTGTCTCTCCCAGGTGGAGGGCGTCGGCCTGTACTTCCGCCGGCAGCTCCTGCAGTCTCGGCACCGCGGTGCCTTTGAGCTGGCTTACGTGGGTTTTGTGCGCCTCACAGACATGCTTTGCAGGTGGGTGGGGATTTCTTTTCCTTGGGCCTTTGTGTATTTGTGCTTTTCTAACTTTGTATCATCATTGTTTCAATGTCTCTTCCGAATGTTGGGAATGTCGACAGTGAAGGGGTATTAGGACTTTCCTCCTCGAATTCCAGATAATCTTTCAAACAAACTTTTTACTTCCCTGGTTTGTATACAAAAACCACGAGATCAGAGCTATTTAAAAACTAGAGCCTTCAAGGTTAACCTTGCTTCGCTATTAAAATATTAATATTACAATATAATATTTAAACAGGAAAAGAAAGCTTTTGCTTTGTAGTACCTCATGGTATTTCTTTCCTTAATGGAGGCCTGTGGGAATAAAAACATTGTCTGCCCCAGATGAACCGCTAAATGCCAAGGCATCGCTGTGGACTCTGGGCCGCCCCAGGAAACCGAGCGAGCTTTAAACACATCTATTGTTTGGTCACGTACAAAATAAGTCTCTCCATGAATGTTTAGTGTGAGTAATGAGGGCAACATTCTAGTGGCTTTGCATGTGAGCACTAGGAGTGTGTGTGTTCTGCTTGGAGTTTGTTTGGGTGGGGTGATGGAGGAGGGGTGCGCAGGAATGAACAGTGTGTGGCTAGTATGTAGTCGATGTGCTGGGTTATGGGGTGTTGATTGTGGGGTGTCTAACCGCTGCCTTTTGATGCCCTGGTTGATTTCTTTGGACTCAACTGTGTGTTCCACTGTGCTGAGGCATGCTTTCTTGCCCTCTTTCTAGCTCTCTTATCTCTTTCTCCATCCATCACTTCTATTCCTTCTCTCAGCTTTGGGTCTCCAGGCTGTAACACAAGTGGATTGACTCAGTACAAGTGTACATGCTTTATTTGCACAATCACTATTAATATCTATTGTATTTCAGTATTATTGTAACCGTGTGTATGTATGTGTGTGCGTGTACACACGCGTAGACCGCTAACTAGATTGTTTGATCATTGTATAAACAGAAACGTAGTACAGTGTGTACAAGGGTCAGGGCACAGAAAATACAGGAAGCATAACCATATCATTTGTGGCTAGAAGTTGTAGATAATACTAGGTTGTGGGACCGGACGATAATGGAATACAATTTCTTGTCCTTAGATAACACTGCATTATCATGACACTAAAGTGCTAAACTATTTCCAAAATAATGATAAGAGGCCAACCCAACCTTTACAGGACATTAATAAACCAAAGTATTGACATAAAATAAAACGCTAACATACTTCAACATAGTTCTCTCTGTTCTCTCGCTCGCGTGGCTCGTGTGTGTGTGTGTGTGTGTGTGTGTGTGTGTGTGTGTGTGTGTGTGTGTGTGTGTGTGTGTGTGTGTGTGTGTGTGTGTGTGTGTGTGTGTGTGTGTGTGTGTGTGTGTGTGTGTGTGTGTGTGTGTGTGTGTGTGTACGTACGTTAGGAGCGGAAGTCAGTCCCTGCAGAAACTTCCATCCTGCTGGCTGCGTGAGGTGTTGCAGGAGGTCAAGTCCAGTGATCCCTCGTCCAAACTGTGCGCCACGCGACGTAGCGCTGGAATCCCCTTCTACATTCAGGTCTGGGCTCTGTGTACGCTATGCTAATTTACATGCAAAAAATGCTAACAGCCATTATTCTGGTTGGCTTCTCGCACACACACACACACACACACACACACACACACACACACACACACACACACACACACACACACACACACACACACACACTGTCAATGGACGCGATACAGGGAAGTTGTTTTTAAAGCTTAATTATAGCTGCGCGAACAGACATACAACATACAAACATCAACAACAAACATAATCACGGCCCTTGCGCTCAGTTCATATGCCGATTTCATGTGCTGTGCAGCTCTGACGCATGGCACGCAATCTGCTCATCCAAATCATGGATGTGATTGGAAGATTTCAAATAACGTCACGCACGTCGTTTCATTTTAGAAAATAGTGCCACGACATCATTTCTGCAAAACAGTGCCTCACCGCGACTGCAAATTATGCTGTAGTGTTGCCTTGCTCACAATAATGCACACCTAATATACAAGAGGTATGAGAGGCATAGACACACAAGCAGTGTCCTTTCGCTGACCCATAGCTGTTACGCTCCACATGATCAACACCACTTCCCCCCTTCTTCTCCCCTTGTCTTGTGTTCACAGTTGACCGACTAAAACACTAACCCCTCTGCTGCTCTTTGATTACAGTATACAGTGTACGAGATGGGGTCATAGGTCAGACCACCACAAGGTAGTAGTGATGTGTAGTTTAGCATCACACAGCCAGAAACTCACATGTGTGTGTGTGTGTGTGTAAGGCAGCCACATCTTTCATTTTCTACCATTTCATTTTGCCTGTCCATGATCTCCTTAAAACCTGTTTTTGTTAAGACTGGCAACAGGGCTACAATCAAAGGCTCTTATTGTCAAAGAAGCAGATTGCAAAGCTTTAACTCTACATTTTGTTTGTAGTTGACCGATCTCTCCCTGGCCGCTGTGGTACCCCCCTAGGCACTGCTGTCGTCCGAGCCAAAGGCGTCTAGCTGTAGCCTGCTGAAGATGACAATGAGGGAGCTGACCTCCCTAGCCGCACCCTCTGCGGACCAGGACGACAAAAACTCCACCGTGTCACAGGTACGGGGCTCACCTCCGGCATGCGGTCACGCCCCCATGTTACTGTTCATAGGTTCATAGGTGCACAAGGTCAACTTTCATCCGGACCGTTCATCTGGACCCTTCTTCTTCTGCAGCTATAATGTTGCATACACAAACACCTGATGTCATGTGTTCCCTTAATAGAATTGTTATGATATATGTTGATTGACAGTTGGGGGAAAGGGCTTTATTCTCCTTTAAACATCTTTTGTGAACTTTCAGCCCTTGCATTGAAACTGCATTTCCCAAGAACTACGTGTGTGTGTTAGTGACATTTGGGTTTTGGTGATGATGATTCTCATTGCAGGTCCATGCGCTCAACATCCTGAGGGCCTTGTACCGGGACACCCGGCTGGGAGAGAACATTATTCCATTTGTGTCAGAAGGCATGCAGGCGGCTGTGCTGGGATTTACCTCTCCAGTTTGGGCTGTGAGTTTCTGCTTTTATCTTCCCCTTTGTGGAATAAAGAATGTGTGTGGGCTGGGAGAGGGTCAGTTTGAATTGGCTGCAATGTAACACTTAGGAACAATAGCACCCCGATAATGTACATCTCTAGAAGTGCTCCGATTTATACAAGTGTCTGACAACAGAATGGAAAGGATCCCTACAGAAAAATACAATCGTTTTCTCTATCTTTCGTTTGATCGGGTCTGAAATATCGTTCTCTGAAGAGTTCAGTTGTTGCAGGAAATCTCCCTATTTTCATTACAATCTAAACCCTCCTCCACCCAAGTCTTTGAGATAACACTAAGATAAACTTTCTGTAGTCCAAAAAAATAAACCCTTGCCAGCACTCTCCCCAATTCTCACTCACGTTTCATCAGTTCTCCTCCTGCAACAACTCAACTCTCACAATATTTCAGAGTGAGACTTCTGCTTGAGCAAGACTTGGTTAGACAAAATAACACACCCGACCAAGGGAAAGGTAAAGAAAAAAGTAATTTCTCAGTAGGGATCCTTTCCTTAATGTTGTCAGACTCTGATAACATCCATAGCCTGTAAGTGGCAGAAACAAGCTCTTTTAGAGGACGTACCCAGGGGCCCATGCCCCTAAGGGTTACATTAACGACCCAAAAGTATCCATTAAAAAGTGTATCAACAAACATTTGACTATATGGAACTTTTCTTTAGCATTCTATTTAGTCTTTCATGCCTTTCAGTTTTTCTGCCTGTACACTGCTTTTTTCCATTTTTCTTCATCTGTCTTTACATCTCGCTCGTACTCTTGTCCCAGGTAAGGAACTCCTCCACCCTGCTGTTCAGCACCTTGATCACTAGGATCTTTGGAGTGAAGAAAGGGAAGGACGAACACTCAAAGAAGAACAGGTATGTTACTGCTCATCCAGTATTGTGTCTGGTGATAAAGGCTGACTGTTGGGTTTAGCATTTATCCCACACAACAGGCTGCTTGCTTCAAATCCGGCTTAACACTTTGTAATGGACAATTATTTGTCATTTAAATTATTGAAGACGCAACCAAACTGAAAGAGTTGCATAAGCTTGAAATAGGTTTGAAACTGAAAATCATGCAAACGTGAAATGTGCCACTAGGGGGTGCTGTTGCAACACCTCTTGTTCAGGATAGCTGGCAGTGGCTGTTGTCGGTGTATCTTTGAAGCAGCTTTGCTGGGTTGCTGGAAGAGGTTAAGATATCGGCGTCACGTCAGAACACTATTGCCTTCTCACCTTGTTGAGCGAGGACCGCTGTTTTAATTGTGTCCTCTCCCTTTTCACTGGCAAAGTCAAACGGTCTGACTACATTAAAATACCGTAAGATGATTTAATACCACAAATGTATTGAGTTTGTTGGAGCCACGTTTGGACTACTTGGCTTGCCGTACTCAAGAAACGACATGTGACCTCTGTGTAGACTTTCAACAGGTTGACAGCAGGGCTCTGTCCGTCTGGCATAGCTTCTTCTGCTCTCACTTCTCTCTGGCCCACCCCGTTTGTGTGTGTGTGTGCGCGTGTGCGTGTGCGCATTCGTCCGTCCATCCGTCCATAGTACTCCATTACATTATTTTCTCACTTTCTGGCCTTTACTTATGACCTGTGTTTGTGTGTGTGCCGGAGTTTGCAGTGTGCAGCTGAACGGAAGAGAAGAATGATGTCTTAACTGAATCACTTTGTGGATCAGCTTCTCTCAGCAGAGTTGTACTGATGTCTAATGAGCCTCATTCCCTGAATGAGTGGCCACTGGCCACTTTAACCGACAGATGCATTATGGGTAGGGACATGTAGGTCATTATGTCAGTAATGGGTGAAGAGTGATGGAGAGGACGGGGTGGGTGTTATATACACACACACACACACACACACACACACACACACACACACACACACACACACACACACACACACACACACACACACACACACACACACACACACACACACACACACACACACACACACACACACACACACACACACACCACACACATCTAAAGATAGCAGAGCACGCACACTGACCAACACACTAGAGGGCTATACTTACCTCATTACCTTGTACTTACTAAGGGTTACAGGTGCATGAATATTTGTACATTCATGCTAGCTTCACACAGGCTGCTGTAAGACTGCAAGAATTGTAACGTCACATCTTGTAGCCAAGTAATAAAAACTGTTTCTTTGCAACAATTGATTCCCCATGTCTAATAATTTGAATGATTCAGTGCCAGTGAAAAGTGTTTAACAAGACAATGGCCACGCTGTTTAATAAACTAACAACAAAGCCTCTTAACAATAAACTTATAGATCTATGCATACAATGATGACAATACATCACAATGACACCTTTGTAGTGCTTCAACTTTGCATGATTGCGTGTGTGGGATTTGTGTGTGTGTGTGTGTGGGATGTTTGAGTATGTGTCTGTGTGTTTGTGCTGCCTGATCCACTGGGTCTGTATTATTACTGGGATTATTTGGTCGTGTGCTCTTGCGGCAGTAAATGCAATATGACAGCTTGTCCACTCCAATATGCAGCTGTTTGGTCAGCATATGTAGGTGTGTGGGTGTGTTATTGCTCCCAGGATGAACTGCAACTAAAGTGCAAGCTGACACATAACAGTACACCTGCACTCACAAATACAACATGGACACACCAGCAAGCCAGCTTATTATTATTAGTTATAACTGGATTTGTGCGAGTGGGAGTCCTGTGGGTGTTTCTGCTTCGTGACCACGAGCATCTCTGTGTGTTGTTCATGGAGTTACCAGAGCCCCGGATATTGTTTGCTTGCGCATCATTCTTCTATTTAAGCCTGGCTCCTGGCCTATCCCGTCCTCGGCCCTGCAATCCAATGGAGGCTGTTGCATTAAGGACATCTCAAAACAATGTTGACGGAGCGGCGGATTACAGCTCTGCATTCCCAGCAAAGCCTCTAGCTTTGAGCCACCCCTTCCTCTTGCAGTCCCCTGCACGTCACCCACTGCCGTCCCTTAAGGTGCCCTTTACCAAGGCATCCATTGGACATTGCTGTGATGTGTCTAATGTTTGTGTAGGAGAGGCCAGGTTTTGGACGGGACAGGGTTTCTTCACAACCACCTCTACTCTCTTTTCGGTGACCCTTAGCTCAACTGCAGTGTCTAATCTACTCCCACACGACCTCTGACTTATCCTCTTCAAGGAGCCCTATAGTAAGTCTGTCCAGTTAAAATAAGAAGACACTTGTTAAGATATAGTCCCAGGAGGATTAGAGCCCCTTTCCCCAACCCCCATGCTTCCATGTGTGGAGACACACACAGATGCAGAGCGTTTCACTTGGCCTAGAAGTGCGTGGTTGCCCTTTTCAAACATAATGAAGTGGGGTAAAAGCCAAATTTCTCTGTCCAGATGAGTCCAAAGAAATCACGTCACAATCACAAAAAGAAAATAAAGAAAAGAAAACTCAACACTGCCTACCCCCAATTGAACAGTCAAGCAATCGTAGGCCTCTTCCTCTGAAACCTGATCACATTTTAAGGGCACCATGAGTTCTGAGGTATACCAGGAGATTCCTGAACAGAAAATCCGACCATCAGTCAAGGTGCGAAAGCTGGGCTGATGAGTCTTCGAACAAGGCAACAACCCAAAGCATTGAAGCAAATCAACCAATTAATTCCTCTGGAGACTTTGTGTTTTTGGATTGGCCTAGTCTAAAGTCCTGGCTTTCATCCATGCTGTGGGAGGATGTGAAATGGGCAGTTCATGCCAGAAACCCTTCCAACCTTGCTCACTCACTGAGTTAACTGACGTGTGTTTTGAGTGGCTCAGTTCAAAGCTCACTCAGTCGTCGCTGCTAATGGAGGTGCCACAAGCTGTTGACGGAAGGGCTTCACATAGTTATCATTTCGTTTTTTTTGTTAACTTTATTACTAATCTGGGTTTAGAAATTCAGATTTGGATTAAAATATATATAAATAATAAATATCGGCATCCATGCTGACAGGGCTGAACAATGTCAGCAGTCTTCTGGTCATGGGTTTGACTAGTGTGTCCCCCTACCCCAGCCCAGTCTAGATTTAGAAGGGGAGGTTAAATATAACACTGTATTGACCCCTGGGCGGAGTAGGGTGATGCCGTGGTACTCATGGGAGGGACTGTCAATGTTAGGAGTTATTTAATTTCACAAGACAGCCATGCGTAAATACACAAGCATGCGCACAAGTTCATGACCACACTCTTCTGTGCCACACGCAAGCTTGGCATGTGCAAACAATCTCACACATGCACACATATGCACACATGAAATCAACCTATTGTCTTGAATGGGAACCTTTCAGAGTTTGTATAAAACAGAAAGATTACTTTATTGTTCTCGGAGGAAATTATTTAAATGTTTAAATAATTATTGATATAAATGCTATTCTCTCAAACCCAAATGATAAAAATAAATGGACTCAATCTATCTCTCCCTGCTCGTCTCAGGATGACCGGCCGAGAGTTCTTCACGAGGTTTCCTGCCCTCTATCCCTTCCTGCTCAGCCAGCTCCAGGAGGCTGCAGCCACCGTTGACAGGTGAACGCACCTCGCACACGCACTCACACACACTTATGTTTTTTAACCCTTTTCCTGTATTCCATTTCCTGGGATTGTTGTTGCACTTCAGATTTGAGTTTCAGGATTGATTTTTAAGATTAAAATGTTTGTTTGGAATTGTACTGACGAGTCAACAAGGTAATGGATGCTACTGGCAAAGACTCGTAGACTTGATGTCTTTGTTTGGCTTTCTAAGAAGTCACTTGGATTTCATCACATCGGCCTCCTAGGGACTGTTCAGATGTATTTTTCCCAAAGGCGTGAAACTTATTCTTTGATTGAGTCCTCTTTTGGCTAATAAACTTGATCTGTTGCAGATGGTGAGCAAACAATGCAGCGTTTGTCTTTTAGCCGCTCGACTGCATAGGCATCCCAAATGTGACAACAATAGCAAGCAACACACTTCATATAATGAAGTGCCTTGCCACTGCCTTGTGCCATGAAAACCACCGCAAGCTAGTTTTGTTTCGATTTTTGGGGAACATCTTTAAATAGTGGTATTGCGCGGTCGCACCGTCTTGTAAACCAGGCTTAACGCAGAGTCAGAAATGTAGTCATTTCAGATCAGGTTTTTTTATATGTACGAATGCGATTGTTAGGGTTACACACAGCAACCTCTGACATAATTTGCACAATCATGTGCAAAAATGTGTACCTAAACACCAGTATGAAAAAAATAAAACCATGCATGTATTGTTTTTCTTCCAGATCTATCTTGAATGCCAATAAGAGCAATCCACATTTATATCTCATATCTATCTAGTTTTTTCATTGTAAGATTGGCATAACGTCACTGTTACCATAGCAATTATATCCAGTGTTTTAAAAAACAAACATCAAGAATTGAAACATTTGTTTTCCTTTGGTCTCCTTTAGCCAAATGGCTCGTTGCAACGGTTCGCTGTCCTCATCTGCACCTTGAACTTTAACCCCTTGGCCAAAAACCACCATGTGTGGAGTCTGTGCCACTGCTCCCTCGAGTCCCTCTTATCTTAATGGCCATCCAATTAATTGAGTTCATCCACCCCCCTCATGGACTCAAACCCCTTGTTTAGAACATAAGTTCACTTTTCTCACGGAACCAACGACCCGGAATAACACACAACTGCAGTATTGCATTGAACCATTGAGTTTCTAGACACGCCGTTTTAGAAAACCACTTAGGACCTAGTAGACATGAGTTAAGTGACCGTTTTTGTTTATTGTTTATTATATTTGTCAAATAATGGCGGCCGTTAGAGTCAGATGTGGGTTGTTGCGATACGGTTACGACCTAGGGGCAGGCTGAAGTCGAGTCCATCCTATTACAGATTATCATGAGGTACATTATCCTGTTGCCCATGTCTTAATTGATTATTTGCACATTACTCCGTCTGCGTGTCTAATGCTCAACTACAATGTCACTGACCGCTCTGCCGTTGTACAGCACTTCAGGCTTCGGCTACCATGGGCCCTCATTCCCACGGCACTAGCCTTAGCATCGGGCTGCAGATGCTGGTGTCCTACAGTATGTACAGGCACAACAGCACCACAGCTTCCAGGGCTGGAGGCTTCATCTGTCCTCTTAGGAAGGAGAAGTTGACTGCCACTTTACATCTTCCTGTTGATGCTACTCTATAGGTCAAAGGTACACTAGTCAGGTCACCTTGTTGCATACCTGCAAGTGTGGCCTATAGAGGTTAGTCAACCCTGTACATTTACTGCACCAAGTAAGAGGGTTGGTAATCCTCTTTTTATGTTCCATTATTTTAATTTTTTCTCATTCTAAGGCTTTCTGCATTTACTCTAGCCAAGTCGCAGAGTTGATAGATTCCTATACTACGTAATTGCTGCTGTTGTTGTTGTTGTTGTTGTTGTAGATCACACACATATAGAGACACACACACGCATGCTCACCCACAAGTGCACACCATCTCCCTCTTTCCTCCCCTGGGATGATGATGATGACGACATAATATCCCACCCCGTGCTGTGCACAACTCAACGGGGAGGCTAAACATTTTTGACGGGCATCTAATTGGACCACTATTGCATTACCACATCGTGCTCATCACGTGTGTGTGTGTGTTTGAATTGAGATACTAATGGCACAAGTTGTTTATAGCAGGGGGTCTTCCCTTGTTTCTCTGTTCGTACCCAGCCCCATGACTACAGCAGCACCCTGAAGCATGTCACGCTCCCGTAGGACACACACACTGACACACACACACACACACACACACACACACACACACACACACACACACACACACACACACACACACACACACACACACACAACCTCTTTTGCGTCAGATTAACTCAAATCCATTCCCTTCCGTTAACCCACTGGCACATGTGTCAAAGTGAAACTGCTGGCAGAGACAGTGCGAGTTTGTGATATGAGTCAGGTGTCAGGGGATATGGAAAGGAAAAACAAAACAACTAAAAAACTTTCTGCAGTCCCGGGATGACTGGACCAGCGCGTGGGCAGTTTTAGAGGGTTATAAATTCTGTGTCACGCTGTCAGGATTCAAGCCTGCAATTTTATTGTGGGAACAGATGAGAGTCTGTGCATGTGGCTCACGCACACACACACACCTTACTTTTTCCCTTATCTGGTTGGTAATATTTCAGGGCAGGGCCTCTTTGTCTGGTGTAACTGTAACCCACAGACTCCTGTTATTTGTAGACTGCACTAATATAGTGATTCTGAAGTGACTCATATTGCAGTATCTCACATTACAAGTTGCCATGCAAGCCCGCCAGGATGCAGGAACTAAAATAGCAGCATGTTGGTGTTGAAACCACGATGACATGCTTATATGTTTACATAAACTGGACAGATGTTTGTTTCTTCTTTTACTTGGCCTTTTTGTGTAGAAAAAACTAAACTCACGAAACAAATTTATTTTAGTTCTGAAGGTTGAATTAATTACATTTTGAGAGACATTGAAATCAGTGGGATTGTGTAGTCTATCAAGTTCATGTCACGTTATGATCTCCAAACATTTCTTTTAAAATACTTGGATATATAACAAAATAAAATGTTCTCATTTGTATATAGATTTACATTTATATATAAAATATTAATATATTTATTTATGTTTCTTTGTGTGTGTGTGTGTGTGTGTGTGTGTGTGTGTGTGTGTGTGTGTGTGTGTGTGTGTGTGTGTGTGTGTGTGTGTGTGTGTGTGTGTGTGTGTGTGTGTGTGTGTGTGTGTTCAGTGACAGCGGTGAGGTGAAGCTGCACCCCAGTCTGTTCCTGCTGCTGATGGTGCTGGGCAGGCTGTACCCATCTCCCATGGACGGCTCCTCTTCCCCCCTGGGGCTGGCCCCCTTCATGCCCTTCATCATCAGGTGTCTCCCTCACAGCCAAACACATTAATATATAAACAATCATATGTTGAATGTTACTTAGATTGGACACATGGTGTTTCTTGGTTGGTCCTTGAGGTTTGGATCTCACTTTTGATCTAATCCTATACGTCAAACCTTCTTAAGGCCGGTAAGGGTTACATGCTATCGGCACATTGGAAACATGAACATAAGTTTGAACGATGTCCATTCAAAGATATATAGATGTTTATAGCGCAATGTCAATACACGTTTCCACTTTCTTTGAAGTATCAGAAAGGCCTATATGCAAATGTATTTGCTGTACTGGCATATCCTCACATATGTTTAACCAGGTTTTTCATTATGTTGAACTGGACTGGGTTTCGTGTGAGGGAATAACATCTCTCATAGAACCTTCCCAGACCTATAACACCAGTTGCTATAGATATTGCATGGAAATGTCTACAGAAATTATATATTATCTAACGGACCGCTACTGTGCCCAGACGCACGGCTCAAACGCGCACACCTACACAGGACGAAACCCTAGCGTGCCTCCCTCCCTCCAGCCCCATCATTTAGAGAGGCCCCAAATACTTCCGACACTTTCCTCGGCCCAGGAAATAGGCTGCCCAAGGACGTGGAGTCCTTGACATCCCCCCTTCAACAACCGTGGCGTCAACATGTGTCCTCTCCCTACAGTATTGGCAGTTCCCACAGCTCATCAAACACGTCATTAGTTTGTCTAGTCATATTAAGGCCAGACTTGGCGATACAAAACGCAGAATGCAGAAATCAGTGCTTTCGGTAACTCTTCAGATCAGTCTCGTCCAGCCGTCTAAATGTGTTGCCAAACACATGGTTTCCCTGAACTCGGACTGCATTCTAAGAATAGGGCCGCTTCACCCTGGCCAAGACAAAATACCTGTAGCCTAAGCACTGTGTGCATGCGTGTGTATTCCAGTCTAAGGTGATGTGGTTTTTTTTTAACTATTCATCTCCTGGTGTGTGTGTTTGCGTGTGTGTGTACGTGTGTGTGTACTCTGATTATCCGGACGCTCCTGTCTTGTTATTGCTGTTGTTTCATCTTATGTGTTGTCTTATGTGTCAGTTGACTCACAGGCATCTTCTCAGGGCCAACTGTCATTAACCCATAGAGGAAACCAGGGCTGGAACCTGTGTCCCCCCCCCCCCCCCACACACACACACACACACATTTTTCAAATTGCTGTGATGATAGCAAAACACAAATATTATTGGAACGTGTTCCCCCCAAAACACCTGCAGCAGGCTGACTCTGACCCTGGTGGTTGTGTATCAACCGCACGTAGAGCAGATACAAGATTACACACACTATGGCCACTCTTAAAGTTAGTGGCGCAGTGTGTTTACAATGTGGCCAGGCAATATCGCAAAATACATTATCATAATGATGGATAGTAAAGCACAAAGGATACAGTAGTGTTTGAGTATGAAACATATATAGCATAGTAGTAGGTATAAAAATAGTACAAAAGTACACAAAAATCCAAAGCACTGACATTTTTAAAAGGTGCTTTGGGTTGACAGTTCTAAGAAGGAGGGGGAATGGGTTATCCACATGGTTACTACCCATGCCAACTTTGTGCTACTTCTTAAAACTTTTTTTAAGCTAGTACTGTAAGATGAGCGTTATAATGAAATGTTTGTACACAAAATGCTTCACACATAATGGCGTTATACTAAAAGTGTCCGAGAAGCTTAACCATCTCTCGGACATTGCCATCAACATCTACCACTGCCTTGACAGAGCTCCACACATCCACACAACGTGGCGTTAGAGTACTCTCTCGCTGTCGGTTTCCCTTCGTGAGTTCGGAGCAGAGTAGAGCGTTTACAAACTGGTTGGCGGAGACTGGTAAGAACTTGGATTGTACACCTGTGTTGTCTAAATTACGGTCTTATTTGAGTTACAATGACAAAATGGCATACATTACCATGTTGAAGATTATATATGATTTATACCATGTTTAAAACAAAAGAAACGTTATCACTTTATTTCATTGATACAGTAGGATTGACAGCCAGTTGTGTTGAGTTATAATGTATAATATTCACACATGGGTTAAGTACACTGGCTGCTAATGTCCAAAACATCAACACACCATGGTCATTGTGTAGATTGTTTATAAAGAAAAATGTAATGTTAAATCATTATTCCCAAATCTCTGCAATGCCAAGTGCACCCTGTACCTCCCCCCACTTGCCCCTAGGAATGAAGCATTCTGTTCCCTGGCTATGGAAAACTTACTGGAGCAGACCACTATGAGTGGAGTGTCAGGGGTATATCCCTTTGTCAGTAATATCATATTGTATGGTTCACATGTTATATATATATATAATTAGCACCGTAATTGCACCCACTAGTGGCTAACCGCTTCTATACAACTGCAATACTATTACTATTGCACGTTATAAATGCTTTTTTGTAAAGTAGTTCTGTAGGTACTTGATCATATAAATAATTTCCCAAATATTTCATCCTAAACATGTTCTTTATTACATATTTGTGTTAGCAACTATAATAACTATGGCGAATATGTTGCTTCTATCTTTTCAAGAAAGCCAACCAAAACATTTAGCATTCAAATAAAAAGCGTGTGTACCAGGGCATGTCAGCGCTGTTTGTCGCAAATGTTTTGTCGAGAAGGTCAGACCACCTCACCCCCGACCCCCCCCCCCCCCCCCCCCCCCCCCCCCAAATCCCATATCTTTTGTTTTGAGAGGCGTTCCAGCACTGCAACTCGCTACTATTCTTTTCTTGCTATGCTGTGTTGCATCCCACCCTCCCACCCCACACCTACAAAGCCATCAAATCCCATTCACACTGACTCCAAGGACTCGGTCAGCAAACTGACAAAACGGCATGTTGTTGAGACTGCCCTCATGTGTGTTTTTTGTCGAGAGAGAGAGAGAGAGAGAGAGAGAGAGAGAGAGAGAGAGAGAGAGAGAGAGAGAGAGAGAGAGAGAGAGAGAGAGAGAGAGAGAGAGAGAGAGAGAGAGAGAGAGAGAGAGAGAGAGAGAGAGAGAGAGAGAGAGAGAGAGAGAGAGAGAGAGAGAGAGAGAGAGAGAGAGAGAGAGAGAGAGAGAGAGAGAGAGAGAGAGAGAGAGAGAGAGAGACTTCCGTGTCAGTATGTGTGTAAGCCGTATTTTTGGTAAAGAAAGGAAATAGGATACCTGTCCATGTGCACACAACTGTAAATGAGAGGGCACATCTGTGCTTTGGTCTGTTTCTATATTCTGTGTGTGTGTGAAGCAGCATCTAATGCCTGTGTTCAACCTAAGGTGCGCATGTGTCATTCCATCTCTTTGACCTTTTTAACAAATCTGTCAGCTTTCTTGCTTGCTGCCTAACATGAGCCATACGGACACCCGGGGCTGCTGCTCCACCTCTTCACCATCACCCTCCTCCTCCTCCTCCTCCTCCAGGAAGACGAAGCTTCCCAGGCTGGTTAGACAGACCACCATATGGTTCAATTAAAAATACCCTTTTCTTTTTTATGAGATGTTATCCATCATCGCTGCTGTGGTCTACACTCTGCTCTCTTTTTTTCTTCTTGCATTTCGTGTTGCCAAAAGTTACGCTTTCCTCTGTGTTGCCATTGTTGCGATGTAATAAGCAATAAACATCATATGTATTTTATTACCAGTTGATGTTAGTGTGTGGGTGTTTTATGCCAATATGGGTGAATAGTATTACAATTGTAACAGTTTATGTGCACTAGAGCCGTCACAAATATTGGTGTTGTAGGATAGTAAAAGTATAACAAGGATCAATGAGACATATCTGATACACACGGTTTTATCTTGACGTAGACATACATCCAGATTTGAAGACACCCAAACTCAGAATTCCAATATATTGCCGCGCCTATAATGTGATCTATTGAATCATTATTCCTGTCTTGTGATATTGGCAGATTCTGGCCACAAGTGAGCCAGCTGCTTCCTGTGAATATAGGAATGTGCCGCTAATGCACCCCCCCCCCCCTGCAAAACGGAGTCCACATGTTTGAGAGGTGTTTTAAATTTAGCATATGGGCCCCTACTATCGTCCGCAGCGCTAACCCAGGTGCCTTATCTTCCATCTATCATCTCGATCAGACCTCCTCTCCACTCATCTTTCATCCTTTCCTGCGGCTCCCTTCTCTCATTTTCCATCCTCTTTTTCTCCTCTTCCCTGCTTTGCTTGCTTCTACTTTTGTGTGTGTGTGTGGTAAGAAAAGATTAAGTGTGTTCAGATATATGATGATTCATTGATAAAGAGGCAGCAGAGTGAGGGGAGGGAGCCATGGAATTCATGAAGATGTGCTGCTCTGCTGTACAGGGAGATTAGGCCATCAACCTGAAGATTGCATGACAACGTCATCAGCCGCACACGCACGCACGCACCTGTGTTCGATTCGTAACATTATTTTACGGGCTAAACATACGCATGCATCTGCGTCACACCAGCATGGAGGATTATTAGGATGATGGTGATGTTGGTGAAAGCAGAGAAAGGGAGGAGGATGGTGACTAGACCTGTTCGTCATGTTTGGAAGGGGCTCATCACTTTTGTCCTCCCCCCGCTACATGTGTAAATCTGGTTGAGCGGCATGTTTATTTTACTCTCCCTCTTTCTCAGTCAATCTCTTTCACTCGCTCTTTCTCTCTGTGTGTCCTGTGGCAGTGGTTTACTAACTATGTAAGTTACAGTAAGTAACTTACTGGAACATACAGTATCTTCACAGAGTACTTAGGTTGGGGTTTTGGATGGTATGCTCATCGTTTTGAATTTGAGGCAGTACTTCCCTTTATCTTATTTCCTAAATAACATGGATTTTATTTCAGCAATAGTTTGCTACAAATAAAGAGTAACAGTTCATTATTTTTAAAAATAATCTTAATTTTGTACTTTGTCTTGGCTTGCCAACTGTGTTTGAACGGTGTTGATGTGTGGCTTGCTTTCAACATTGCTCTTATGTTGCTCTGTGCTGGGTATGTTTTGCCAACACTCTACGTCGTTTTAGCTTGGACAGTCCTCCAAATGAGGCCTATGAAGCCCCCCCTCACTACCAGCCAACAGTCTGCCACCTGACCCTGGGGGACAGCGCTGTTTCTAAAATTACATCCCTCCAAACTGTCATTTCCTCCGCAAAAGAGTTTTAATGGGACAAATTAGCACTGATAGTTAACATGTGGGTCCCAAATGGGGGTGGGGGGGAGAGCAGACAAGTGTGTATGTGTGTGTGTAAGTGTGCGCACGCTTGTGTGCGTGCGTGTGTGTGAGTGAGCGAGAATCTGGTATACTTTGCCTGAGCACATGCTAGTGCATATGAATGGTCTACCGACTGTTTGATGCAAGGCATTTGTCTGTCTGTCGTGTCTTTTTTGAGTCTGGTGTGAGGCGGCCTGCTCACAGCAAATGGAGAAGCATTTGTTGACAGTTGACTTGTCGATCCAAACCGTTCCCCCTCTCTGTGTTCTCCTTGTAAATAAACATTCTTCATGGTTGAAAATGATCTCTTTGCTTTCGTTCTCCTTCTGGAGCGCCCTTGATTAACATTGTTAAAACACATACAATGCACTCAGATTTTCCTTTTCTTGGGATTCTTTTATCAAAGAAATATATATTTTACTCATTGTTTGAGTAAGCGGACTCCTTGCAGCACAGGCCCCAAGCAGAGTAAACCCACATTATGCGTGCTGTTGGAGTTCCTTCTTGCTTTTCTGGAGTCTGCTCTTGAAGCCTGAATGGAGACCCAGCCAAGTCCTTGTTTTTCTGGACGCATCCCAGCCTCCTGTAGCTTCTGTTATTACAAACTCTTATTTGAAGCTCCATCTGCCAGGAAAATGTCTGACATTTTGCTGTGATCTTGCTGCTCAAGTGCTAGCTCTCTTATCTCTCACTCTGTTTTTATTTACCTCTCTCTTTCAACCACCCAGTCTCCCATTCACTCAGTCATCTGAGTCTCGGCCCGTCCTTGCGCCCTGGTAGCTTTGACACTGTTATGACACTAAAGAAGGAAAGACTATCAGCTTGTAAACAAGACTAATTTTAGCTTGCTCTTGGAGTGACCCATCGTATGCAATCTCCAGCGCATACTGAATGACCTTGTGTGTGTTTGTCCATCGTTCTGTGTATGTGCCCGCCTGTGAGAAGACAAAATGATAAAATAATTACTCTGCCAATAGATTCTGTGTGAACGCACAAATGGCTTTGTGTTGTTTGCCTAAATGTTTACACCGGTGTGTCTTGGCTCGCTCCAGGTGTGGCCGTTCTGCGGTGTACTGGACCCGGGAGATGGCGGCTCGTGCCCTGGTCCCGTTCGTGCTTGTGACCCAGATCCCCGCAACCGTCCAGACCCTCCTGCAGGATCTCCCTTCAGAACCAAGAACCAAAACCCAGCAGAACCACATCCACGGCACGTTGCTGCAGGTCCGTAGCCCAGACCCTCACCTCTTCTCATTCATTTCTTGTCGTTTACATTTCCGCCAAGCACAAAAGTAACAATTCTTGAAATTCTGAGACTACACCGATACTGGTTATTCCAATTCCAATGACTCTGGTTCTGATTGTTTTAAATGAGTGAAATGCGAGTGAAGATAATGATACCTGTAAGCGGCTTTATGTTTTTTATTCAAAGGAATCACTATGGCTGAACCTTCTCACTTATTGTATTGTGTAAAGAATCAACTATGACATTGGAAAGAGACTATGACATTGTGTCCATAATTCCACATAACACATAACCACAACAGTCTGTACAGCCGCAGTCTGTCGGAGCAGGGCGGCTCTCCTAGTGTGACCGACAGGCACATTAAATACTGTTTAGCTCCGACGCAGTGTGCTGGCAATGCAACTAAACAGTCCCTGGGTCAAGTCACAGGGGAAACTGAAAGGGTGATACAGTTATGGAGCTGGGGCCCTTCCTCCATGGCTCAAGGGTAGGTGGGGTGTACTGCTGCCATACTCATCATAGGAGTATGGCATTCTCTTGAGTGTTTTGTTTTTATTCAAAAGCAGGGTGGTTTGGCAGGAGGCTTGGCCCAAGGGATGGATGACTGTTTCATGTCTTTCGTTTGCTTTCCTCCTCTGGTGGCCACCATGGATGGAACCTCCCCATTCTTCCCCTCTCCTATGCCTCTCCTCCTCCCCCCCATCTCTCTCTTTTCCTTCCTTTCTTTCTTGCATTATATTTTACACCCTATTTTTAGTTATTTTTTCTTCTGTTTCCCTCTTTTCTTTCAACAAAATATCAGACTTTTTTCCCCATTTATTTTTCCCATAGTTCTCTCTTGCTCGCTCCCCCCCATCTCTATCTCTTTTGTGTTTGAATATTGAAGATGTGTTTCCCTGTGGCAGCTAAAAGAGTGAAGTGTTCTAATGAGGCATTATGGATGCAGTAGAAGAAAGGGTGTTCCCACACACGTTTGGGATCTAGCAAGGATGTACTCCTTCGATCCCATCTCAAACATTTCATTTCCTTGTTTTCTTTCCGTTTAGAGTACACATTTCTGTTAACCTAGTATAACACACACTCTAAACTCTTTGTTGGAGGGGTTGTGGTGTAGTGGCTGCTTCCCTTTTCCACTGTCATGTTAGTGTCTTCTATAATTCACCTTGGCGCAGAAATAGCTTTTTGTTAGACTCCAGTCTTGGACATAGACGTCAAAATGATTTACTCACTTGAAGTCAATGCATTGCAACCTATTGGGTACCATTTTGGTGAAAGAGCCTTTGAAATACTTAAAATACCTGAAAGCCCAGCTCAGGAATGTCTTTGGCACGTCATGCGTTGGCTGTGGAAAGATAAGAGTTCAGCCTGCTTTGTTATTTGAAGCATATTAGCTCTGATGCTCTTACCTACATTTGATTTAGCTCTGAAGCACCACGTTTAGCAACACATTATGAACCATACAGAAGAACTGTAACTGTACATTTTCTAAAATCACTTGTCCAATTTCCCAAGATGAAGATACGCTTTTGCATGTAAAGGAGATACAGAGATACAGTCAAAACAGTTTAAATGTTGATAACAGGGTAACAAATGGGGGCTTTCTTTGAATTTGCATTGGAACAGTTCCAGCAAATTGATGTCATATCAGGCCCTAACCATTGCTTATAATATATTGATATGAATAAGATGAATAAATTGTTTGGTTGTGAATGTTTGTGGAAGGATTTAGTTATTTGGCTGAGTTCAACCTTTTGTCTCCTGATTCTATTTTCAGTATTTCCTTTGTTAGGCCGAATGACGCTAACCATCTCAAATCCCACATACTTGTCCATCAGCAGGCTGTTAATGAGGCCTGAGTTACGCGGTAACACTAGCAGGCATTCACAGTTGGTTCGGTGTTGACTGTCCACCGCAAGGTGCTGTGGAGACCATGGGGTCGGAATACAGAGCAGAGTTTGGCTTGGAGTGATGAAGCACAGCAGGAGCACCAAGCTCAGCATGATGGATGCCATGGTGTGGTAGCATGACTATATAAATCGATCTGGACAACATTTGTAGTCGCTCTGTCCACTTTGAAAGCCAGTCAATAATGCTGCCATTGTGCAGTTTCTTGTGGTTTTGGCATAGAAAGTTGTATTTGCATTTGGTAATTTAGCTGATGCTTTTTAAAGTGCATGTGAGGCTGAGGACAATCAAAATTGGCATTGTAGTAGTAGTTATAAGAATTGGTACACAATCATACATTTTCATACATACATATAATTCATACATATAAGATAATATGGAGGTCAACAACTGGATGTGAACAGGGTAAAATCTGTAATTGCTCATGACAGAAGACTTGACTGTGTGAACTTTTATTTGAGTTGGCTGGATGTAAGGATGTGTCTACATGTGTTTAGTCACCCTATAAAGCCTGTTTATGCTGTGATGATTTGGACAGTGTGTTCAGCCGACAAGCACAACTTAAGTGGCTAATGTATGCTCTGCCTTGTGTGTGTGTGTATGTGTGTGTGTGTGTGTGTTTGCGCATGAGTTGGCACTTGGCATCCACGTGAGTATGACCCATCCTTGTTTTTTTCCGTTGCTTCTATTATTAGCTTTTTGATTAGATCCTTCGTGTGGTCCTCGTGAAGTGACTGTAATTATGTGTAAATAACTAGATGGAAGTTGAGTAATAAATCTGAAGCAGTACTCTACCACAGACACGCCGGAGAGTATGAATTTCCAGCGCTCCGTCAAGCTATAATGCTATGGTGCATCCACCCAACAGCAAGCCAAGATGTGTGTGTGTGTCTGTGTGTGTGTGTGTTTTTGTGTGTGCGTGCGCACAACATGCGTCACGCCATCGCCGGCCTTGCTCTGCACCTGTTGAGCAGGGCAGTAGTAGGTAGTTGCCTCTCAGCTATCAGCGGCCTTTTGATGCCAGATCTTCCTGTGTGATAGCATACCTGCCCCCGACCCGGCCCCCACAGAGCCCGGCGCTGTCCTCGCTCAAAGAACCCTCTGTTGACACAACCACCCAAACCGGGCCCTAACGAGCGCAGCGGGTGGACCGACACTAACTGGACGCCACGCCTGCCCTATCTTCATCCGAAGAACCTGTGGCCTCTGGATGATCCTTAAGGGGCAGTTGGGTCGGTTGGATGTAATCCCTGGTCTATTTCCACAACATGGCCTTAACAACGCTCTCTGTTAGGAGCTGGGTTGTCTGCTTGTGCTTTTAGTTTACTTTACTCTTTTATCCCCTTCTGGGAGCTGGGATCTTTTTGTACCGGTTGGAACAATACGCTTACTTTCCTTGGTGTTGCTGATGCAACACCCACTGGACGTGTTCAGTGGTCAGGCTGGGCACTTTCACAACTGCTCTCTAGAGTTGTACCAACCCAGGAATGCGTTGGCCGTGCAACCCAGCTGGTCCGGCCAGGACCTGACATCACCTCAGATCAGATACTGGAGTTGGACTTTTATATTTCCACTGAAAGTACTTTTCCCCCAGAAACTCAGAAAGTGGTTGTCTCGCTCTCTACTTAAAATGCTGCTGTCCTGTCCCCTTTAGCTAAATCTATCTATATATACATCTATACATCCAAGAGTGCAGTAAGCCATAATAAATTGATGTTTTTTAAATAGGCTACCAGACAGCGATCAAATCCCAGTCTCAAAGCTTCCTGCTTTATTTAGGAAACCCTTGTTTAGAGTTAACTGTTGTTTTTATTTAACCTTTTTTTATAAAGCCCATATTGGATTTCTTGCTGGAAGGAAGATCAGAGATTAGGGCTGAATCTGGGAGGTTCCCAGGCCATCCGGAAATGCTGGCAACGGCACATATAATTTAGCACGGCTCAGTGGAGGAGATATCATCGAGAGCCTTGCAGTTGCTTTATCTACGCTAGCAGCATGCTCCTTACTTCACTTGAGCTTTCCTCTTACTTAGACTTGGAGTTTGTACGCCAACTGTATTTGGTTTGAGTTTTGAATATGCTCTACATGCTGCCATTTTGTATAAATAAAAAATAGATATCGCATATGCGCCGTCTTAATGCTAGTTTACATTAGTGGTGACAGTGTCATTTCTAACAAATAGTTAAAAAAATAACATTCCCTAACATAACATGAACATTATGAATAACTGAAAAACTGAAAAAAAGGGTCCTTTCAAGAACAGTCTGTTCTGTTTCCTTTCAAAGGGAACACTGGGTTTAAAAATACAATATACTCTTGCCACCAGCATTCAGGACTTTCCCACACACTCGATATTGAAAGCGGCACAAACTAGTCTCCTGATGGCGCAAAGAAGACTTGGCAGAGTATGATTTTTTTACATCCTTGATTGCATGTCTTTTAACAGTGTGGTTTGTTGTGGAAGTTGCAAAGACTTATTTTAAATACGGGTATGGCAGAATATAGCCGATATTTGCGGTTAACCATAAAGTAAAGTTTCCTCCGTTTTCTTCTGTAGGACGTAGTCCCTTCTTGACTCGACTTGAACACACGACAGTGGTTTTGTTTGCTACTATTAGCTTAGAGGTGTGATCGTTTTGAATGTTATTCAACCTCGTGCTCCCACGGTCATTTCAAGGTCTGCTTCAGAAGAAAAATGTACATCAGGGTCCTCCAGTCAGCTCTCCTTTAACGACCAGAGGTCCGCACTGGACGGTCAACATTCCATTTTAGAATGTTGTACAAATGTCTTGTTTGAAAAGATTAAGATAACGAATGCTGAAACCAGTGTGAGTCATTTCACACTGGCACGGCCGTCTATAGAAGGTCAAATTATAAACAAACACACATGAATATATATATTTGTATTAGTGCTGAGCCTAAATATTAGTTTGTTAGGTAGGTATTTAAACCTCAATTCGGTATTCGAATGCTTCTGTTTTTTTTTTTTTTAAGGAACAAAATATTTAAATAATAAAGCATCATCTTTTTTAATGCCTATGCATATTTGCACCTGTGAACCTGTGTGTAGAAGGTTAGGTTACATTTCGTCCGAATATCCCAGGGATAAAATATAAAATATATGTAAGGGCACCAGAAATCCCTCATTCCAAGAATGCTTCAAGTCAATGCTTTGAGGTCGCGGTAGCCATCATCAAAATGGCCTAGCCAAACATGGGATGACCGAATTAGCCTTCGTTAGTTTGTAGGTTATTCGGATATATATTAGAATTTTTTGCACTTTGGCACTTTTATTATTAAGGGAATACGATACGTTGATAAAAAACGAGCTTCTGCAGCAGTGGTCTTGACCGGCTCCGAGTCAGTCAGGAAAAGATACGCACTATATTGACTTTATTTACTTTTCTTTTTGTTTCGGAATATTTGAATATTAGTTCGAAACTTATGAGATTTTTCGATGCTTGCAATTATTATTTGGGCCAGCTCTATTATATATGCATGTATTATCTATATATGTATATATATTATCTGTATATGTATTTATATATATATATCGTATATATTCGCCTCGGTACATAATGAAAATAACTAACAAAACCAAAGGGACCCGAAGCTTGGACCCACAATCGCCACTAAATTGACTGTTTCTCACGTCCCGTAAATGAGATAGTTTATCTTTCTGTCTGGTGTGTGTATTATTTTTGTGTGTTTGACTATATATACAGGGTCGTTTGTGTTTATTTAGCCTAGTCTTTACTGGGATCTTTTTTTGCCTAATTGGGCTGTTCCTCTAAATGTCCACACGCTGCCCAGCCTAGCTCTGGGTTTTATGTGACTGCTGACTTATGTGTGTTTTTACTAGACCAAGCAATGACATTGTGTGTTTCTTTTATATATAATTTACAATTTCACTGTGTGTGTGTGTCTGTGTGTGCGTGAGCGCATGAGTGTGTGTATGTGTACAACCGTCTGGTACTGTGCACGGTTCTGTATGCAAATGTATACCTATTTGTGCAAATATATAGGTGGCTGTGTTTTGCATATAAGGGCAATCCTATTTGTAAATGTGTTTAAGCCATGTGTAGGTCTTGTTCAAGTGTTTGTATACACGCATCTACAAATTACTGTCTGGGTGTGCGTCTGTCTACATATGCACTGTTGTGTTCACTCAGCCTGAATGACTGCTGGTGTGTGCCTGCACACGCTCGCGTCTCCGTGCGTGTGTGAGCATGTGGTCAGCGGCGTGGTGGTGGCAGTGGGCGGACTGGCAGGCTGGGCTGATAACAGAGTCTGAACGTCCCGCGCTTCCACCACCACTATTTTTACCATTCTCAAACGGAGCAGTGCTTGTTATACACACACACACACACACACACACACACACACACACACCCAGGCACACACGCAGAGCAAGTCGTTTGAGTAAGAAACAAGATGTATAAATTGGTTGTGATTCTGCGTCGTAATCGTCGCTGCCGTCATGTGCCATGGCCTCATGAACAACAGGGTTGTTATGCGCCAGTTTTAGTGAGTTCTTTAAAACCTTAATGGCAATTGAAAGGGACAAACCACGTGCATTTCCGTTTTAAGTTTTCATTTTATTGTCTAGGATGCATTGGCTGGAGGCATGAATTAATCCTTCACATAGTTTGGAGCTTATATTGCCTTCATAGTTGGAATAAAACCAGAGCCAGAACAATTTAACACAGATGCAGGTACACGTGGACAGAAACATGGCCACCCACAACCTGCAGTGATCAACAAACCCCATGTCTGAACTTGAAAGTGGATTAAACTCCAAGGAGCTTTCGCCATGGAAACACAGCTTAAAGGCTCTACTACAACAGAAAACAACAAACCGAGGCTTGATGGAGACCTTGCTCAGCCCGGCCTCTCCGGACCTCATCTTCTGCACGCTGGAGCGCTGTCCCCTCCTGGCCTCCCACACAGGGGCGTAGCTCCTGGAGCGCTATAAATACTCCTGCATCCCCCGTGCACGGCTCAGCTTGGGCCAGCTGAGCCTCCGACAGGGACTTCCCAGCCTCCGGAGCGCCCAGGGGAGGGTGGCAGGGATGGATGTTGTTTTATGTGAGCTAGCGGGTGTTGCCTAAGCCTGGAGGCTGCGTGGGGTGGGGGGGTAGGGCCAGGTCCAGACCTCGGTGGCCAGGTTTGGTGCTGCGTGGTCTGGCTGGTTTTCCCCCACCGTGCCTTCCCCGTACGGCGTAATGAATGGCTTCCTGCTGGCCTGCGGCCGTGGCCCCGGGCTTAAAGAGTATACTTAGTTAGACTCAGAATACACACATACACACATACACACACACACACACACACCAGACAGCAGCCAGTCAGCCTGCTTGCCCGTGTCCCTGCCTCTAAATGTTCCCAGCCAACCGCTGCTCCACCTGCTCCTGGCTGGCGCTGAAGCAGGCTCTCACACTGCCACATCAACAAGACTAAATAATGACCCAGCTGCTAACCTCCATTCAGACATGCTTCTCATTGTGGTGGTCTAGCGCTTTGGTAGACATTTGAATCAATGTATTGTTAAGTTATTTATTGCAGTGATTCTTGGTGATTTAGTGACATTCTGTGTGTGTGTTTTTCCCTGCAGGTGCTGTTCTTGTTGCACTCTTACCAAGCAGAGGCACACAGACCGCTGCAAACAGGAAGTGGTATCGGCCACGCCCTCCGCCAGCGCATGTGGCTGGCTTCAAGGTAAGCCTAGACACAAGCGCACGCACGTATGCACACACACACGCACGCATGCGTGAGATGTCCGTGTATGCGTTAGATAAGCATTCTTCCCTCTCATCCAAGACCTTCTGTGGAAGAATGGTTGCCTTGTCCCGTCGTCCCTCACTCCCTTTCATGTTGGATTCACGTACTTCTATCTCAAAGGGAACGTCTGTCTGTACCCCCCCCCCACCCCCTCCAAAATCTCATGAAGATGCAGCATAGATTACCCTGATACACCCAGCCCCCCTCCCTCTCTGTATACGACCACAACCAAAGAATAAAACAAGAACACAGCCACACACACACACACACATACTGAGTAGGGGTCATTCTCTGGCCCCAGGCTTTCGCTTGGTCAGCCACAGGAGACGCTGTCCGGAGCAGGAGGAGATGTGCGTGCCCCTCGCGTTGACTCCTATATCCCCACCCATTGCAGATGCTGCAGGCAAGATGAATTGCTGTTTTGTCTCATTACCCGAGAAAAACAATCCTGTAAACTGTTCACTGAAACACTATTGGTTTTGTTGCCGTTCATGTGAATGACTATCTTGATAAATCAATATTCAATATGCCACTTTATATTGCCTAAACTGATTTCTTTCATATTGAAAATCACTAGTGGAAACCCCCCCAAAAAAGTCTTATTATATTATAGCACTTGGCCGACAACTCTGTGTTCAGGACATTTGTAATACAATGTGAGTTGGCTCACAGTACATCCCGGTGGGTGATGGTGCCTTCTCGCTCCTGTCCGAGCTCATACCTGGGGTTCCTCTGCCCAGTTCTGTAGTCCTCTGTGACTGGATGAAGCAGCTCCACATAGTTTACCCCCGGTCCCGTAGCCGTGCAGGGCTACATCGCTGAGCCTTTTAATAAGATGACCAGGTGGATTCTTGGTCGGTCGAGCGGGACCGCTGATTACAGAGTGCGGTGACAGCCTCCGTCACAGCGTTCCAGTTCTGAGGACATCACGAGTCAACAGGGGGCGGGAGAGAAAGAAACCATACCTCCTCCCCCTCACCCCCCTCTCCTTTAAAAAAAAGAAAGAAAAAGAAATCAAGAAAAGAAGTTTGGGCCACTAATTTGGAGCGGCCACCTTCCAAGGCTCTGGAATGCATTGTTCCTCTCCTGTGATTCAGAGCCTGGGGTTTGCGGGGCGTGGCGGTTCTGTCTGTTTCAAGCTGGTCTTTCCTGCTCTTGTTGAGTCAGCGGTGGTGGGTGGGTGGGAGGGGTGCCGGCCGCCCACCTGCACTGCTCACCGTCGGTGACTTGTGGCCGCGGTACAGGCCCTGACCTGTTAGATCCCCCTCCCTCCCCCACATGAGGCCAGTCCTGACCCGTTAGATCCCCCTCCCTCCCCCACATGAGGCCAGTCCTGACCCGTTAGATCCCCCTCCCTCCCCCACATGAGGCCAGTCCTGACCCGTTAGATCCCCCTCCCTCCCCCACATGAGGCCAGTCCTGACCCGTTAGATCCCCCTCCCTCCCCCACATGAGGCCAGTCCTGACCCGTTAGATCCCCCTCCCTCCCTCCCTCCCCCATATGAAGAGTCCTGACCCGTTAGATCCCCCTCCCTCCCTCCCACATATGAAGTGTCCTGACCCGTTATATCCCTCTCCCTCCCCAAACTAAGATTCATTGTTTGGATAGGGATCTGATGATTCCTGACTTATCGTTGCCGTTTTTGTTTATTTATGCAGCACAGGCATATGCACACAAATGCAGAAACACACACGCAGAAACACACAGGTTAAATCAATCTGTCTTCACGTGTGTGTGTATGCATGCATGCGTGCGCGCGGGCAAGGTGTACATTTGTCCGTGTGTTATTAATAAAGCGAGTGATGAAAACGCTGATGTCAACCCCACACACTGTTCCTCTTGTTCTCACACACGCCTGTGGGATTTCACCGCGCTGCGGTCGCGCACAGTGAACGCATATAAATAATAACGTATATAAATAATATACACACACATACTGTCCCATGCCCACACACGGTCTGTGTCGCCCCCCCCCATGCACACAGGTAAAAGAAGCAAGGAAAATAGACTAATGCATGTGTTTATTTAGACACACTGAAATCTAAAATTATGTCACACACTCTTGTTGGCACATAAACACAAATACACTGCTCTGCACTCATCCTTGTAGTGTATAGTTGGCTTTGTATCAGGTTTATGTAAGTGTTTGGCAGTATTGTGAATCACCGGCAACCTAAATGTTTGGAAACCTTTAGAAAGGAACATAGTCTTCTAATGTTAGTCATGCTTTTGTTTACATTGTGTTTACATTGTGTGTGCGTGTGTGTGTGTGCGCGTGTCCCATGAGTTAAATATGAAACAGCCAAAAAGCTGCAGGCATCTCATGTGTCTCTAACCTCAATACGTTTATTACAGTAAGATTCATTACAAGCAAAAAATGCACACAGATAAATGTAACACGCCTCCCACACTTATTATCAGCTCTGAGATCTCAGCCTTGGGGCCAGACACCCATCCATTCAAGTAGTGTCTTTAGCCACCTCCCATTAATGTGGCTCAAAAGCGGCAGCTACTCCTGTTTGTTTCACTGTGGTCTTTCTGTCATCTGATCACAACTGCAGACATTTGCTAGAAGGGCCTGAAGAGACTTGAACTTTGCCTTCATTGGGATCAGCGAACAGTGTACTTTGGTACCGTCTTTTTGAATACCCATAAATACACTGCGTGCACACACATCAAACAAAGATGCAGGAAACGGAGAGACAAGACAGTGCTGACACATGGGAGACAGACGGAAGACATTCAAAAATGTAAAGGGGCATTTAACCTTTTAACTAAGGTTCATAAGTGTCTTATGAATTCAGTTCATATTGTAATTTCGCAATAGTCCATTGTGTATTTTTAAACATGCTGTACTGTTTTACTGTTGGAAGGAAGTAGTCAATCTATAGTCAGTCTATACATGAGACAATCTGTATTGTCTACGTCATGCTATCAAGGTTAACAAGAAGGGTATAAGAAGGGATGATATTATTTCTTGGAAAAATGCAGTCACACAGACCATTATATATTTCGTATACATTCACAAATATAAATTGTATACATTCACATTCAGTTACGCAGAGGTACAAGGCTTGAGTTCTCTGGTGTCTTCAAAGCAGCCAAAGTAATCAAACAGCATCCGTTGGAGAAGCCATGTTGTTTTGATTTCACACAGCCAATCCTGTCGTTGTAAACAACCAAACCGTTAAACGGCAAAGAAAATAACAACAATGAACTAGTTCAAATATTTGCGGTGAGAGATTACCAACAGCTTCTCTAAAAGTCGGACGTTGAAGAGATGGTAGGCGGGCGGGGGGTCTGGGCTGTGATCTTTGTGGTTCCCAACCAGATGGTCTGCTTCAGTCTCCTGGGCTCTTGATTATGAGCTGCTGTTAAGAGTTTGTCCCACTCGTCTAACTCCAAAACAATACAGATGGTAAATAACATGTATTGATGCAATATGAAATATGGTTCAATAAATGAGATTGTGAATGGTTGAAATCAATGTGGTACAATGAGGCTCATATCTCACCTCTTTGGTTCTGACTTTGTTTTTCCTTGCCCCCATCAGACAGAACTGTTGCGTGGTGACCAGGGGGGCCTACCTGGATGTCCTGCAGTGTCTGTGTGGACCCTTGGCCAGCATTCTCCCTGGTGAGACTCACTTATTACTACCGGTCTAATGGAGGCATGGACCGATGGCTGACGGATGGGTGCGTGGATGGATGGATGAATGGATGGATGGAGTAACGGAGGGATAATAGACACCCATAGTGTCGACCCTTTGATTTGAGTTGTATCCCAAATTAAAATTGTGTGCACGTTGAATTGAAACTGTTTATGGCAGCAAGGCACAGGAAAAATGTAGTCTAGACGTTTCCAAAAAAATAACGTGTATTGTTTTTCCAAATGACCCTGTATGTCCATGTTGAGGAGTACGAACCAGTAACTTATCTGTCAGTGCCATCCCATAGGCTGTGTGTTAGGAGTAGGATCACTGAAGAGTGCCTATATGCACCACTGCTAGCCGCTTTCCATCAACAACTGCTAAGTTTATCTTGTCACCAGACACAAGAGACTGTTGCTTCCACCACTTGCTTGGAAGCTCCCTGTTGTGGCGCACAGTTTAGATGGGCCTGTGAGCGCGCACTGGCTGTTCTGCTCCGACTAATGCCTGACACAAGTTGGTCATTTGTATGGCTAAGTGCAGACGCGTGTGTCTATGAGTGTGTGTTGCGCACATGGGCGCGCGTGTGTATGTATGTGTGTGTGTTGCGCACATGCGTGTGTGTGTGTGTGTGTTGAGGGAGGTGACTGCACAGTGCAAGAATGTGAAACCAAATGTGAGCGCTCTTGGACAGATGGTCAGAATGTGCCTTTGACCCAGTTAAACAGGGAGTGTACGACACATACACACATACATACACATACATACACACAGAAACAATTGGGTTTGGTTGGGTTGCCATGTGCTCAACACATGCTATAGTTGACTTAAGAAATTGCACACATTTTCCCATGACAAACCAAAGGATTTTGGATTCGGTCTCTCAGACATTTATCATTACCTTTCTCTTTCACATTTAATGGTCACAATCATGACTGTGCCTTGTGCAGATTGACTTTAATGTATCTCTCTGCATTTATTCTGTTTAGATATCTATTCAGGTAAAAGCCATAGGCTCTAGGAGAAGTGTGGGCACTGAGGATGGCACATCTTAAACTAATGACACTTAACACTGAAGATGTAGCCTTCAACTTATTGGTTGCATGTTCATTCACTGTAAAATAGCAGCAGTAATGTAAAATAATTGATTTTGCTTCAAGTTGCTTTAAGCTGTTAAATTCAAACATTAACTCTATTGCTTACTTCTCAAAGCAGAACCAATCCCAGTCCAAGTTACTGAGTTAAAACTGTTGGAGTAGTATCACATTGTAGATGTGTCTCGTGAACCCAAAATTACCTTGCCTTACTATTCTCCCTCGAGTGATCAGGGACAACACAGTAGATTCCTTTTGTTGGATGGCTGAAGCAGCTTTTCAACAAACAAGCTAGGAAGGTACCGCGACAGCATCCTTCCTAGCGAGGGGCTCGAATAACCCAAACCTAGCATTGACGTTGATGCTTACACTGATCATGGATAAGCCCCTTCATGTGGACTGTACCCCTACACTACACTTTGTGCCACACATCATGTGTGTTTTGAAGTATTTCAGTCCACGTTCTCACTGACCACTGGTGGGCGCTCTGGCCTAGTCACTCACTGACCACTGCAAGCAAGATTGTCCTCCTGAGTCACTGGTCAGGTAACCAGTCATTTTGTGCTCCACCAGGTCATTCGGAGCCAGTAAACCAGTTTAATGTGGCTAGCAAATTTTTGGAACGTTCCATCCATTATGGCTGCCAGAGAAAGAGGTTTTGTTGCCTACTGGTATTTATATCACCAAAGGAGGGCTGTGAAGACACATGAAGAACAGACAGAGGGACACACACATGTACACACACTCATAGTCAGACACATAAACATACATGGACACATGGCCTTAAAGGTAATTAGAGGGAGGGACCCGAGCAAATTGTGAAGCTACGTGATTATGGAAAGGAGGACACTACACGCATAAACACACACACACACACACACACACACACACACACACAGAGTGTCTGGGGGTTTGTTTTTCACAGTTTGGGTGATTCAGGCAGAGTCTGATGTAAAATCAAGCTGTGTGCAATGGGGTCGCGCACGCACGTCTCTCCTCTGGCCTCTGTTGACATGGTGGAGCACGTGTCTACCACCAGCACATTTATTTTATGATTTAACTGCACACTTGGTTGGTGTGTTGGCGATGCCCTGTCTTGTGATGCCAACGAAGCACAAGCTCCAACGCTAGACCTGGCATCCAATCTGGTCAACACCAGATCTGCATAAGAGGTTTGAATCCTTGTTGGAAAGGCTCTGGGCAAACATTTATTTTCAATGTATTTTTTGGTCTTTTCAAACCAAGGCATTATTCAAACGTGTTGACTAAAATACTCCCGTACAGATGTGTCTTTGTCATAAGTTTACAGGCTTTCTAAAGATTGTCAAATTGACTGGTTGAATCAGACTGCATTCTGAATGAAAAATCCCATAAATGTTCCTGTTGACGTAAGGGCTGGATGGACTGTTTGAAACACCTCCAGTTCTCCTGCTTAAACCAGTGGTGCAATCAAGAATGTTGATAGCGCTGAGGAAATTAGGATTGATTATAAAATAGATTGTGACTTCAAAATAAAAATATATGAATATTCCCCTGAATTAAATCGTTAAGTTGGAGGTGGAATTGTTTCCAACAATCAGAAGTAATTCCTTCTCAGTTTAGATGTACATACAATGTAAATCTAATGCAATGATGTATTTACATTATGAATGGAATTGCTAGCTTGTTTGTGTTACGACGGTACTAACGTGAACTAGCATTGCGTCGTAACATTAACGATCATGTTTTATTAGTACTGTGCATAGCATTTAGAGAACTGAAGTTTAATCTGGAGACTGCTAAGCGCCTGGGCCGGAAACCAGAAAGTGTGAGGGTCTGATTTCGAAGTGTATCCTGTTTTGTTAGCGTATATTCTACCGAAAGGTAAACGGTTTCAGAAGACGATTTTAACAAATGTTTTTCTACAGTGGCCAGTCTACTACACGGGTTTGATTTTAAACCTTTACAGACACTTTGTCTAAGGATGTTGGTGTCCTGACAGGACGTTTTAGCTTGTCTTCCCATCGGCTACGGGAAAACTTTAGTTTACCAGTGCTGGCTGAGTACGCGTTCGCTGTTGGCCAAGGAGGGATACCGACAATGAGAAGACGATGCTATCGTTGTAGTTATTAGTCCTCTTCTGGATCCGAGGTTAATGGCCAGCCATATCACGTTTGTTGTTGTTCCGTCAGTTAGGTTGTTTCCAGTGCCTATACAGAACCCCCCCCCCCCCCCCCCCCCCAGAAACATGATTGGTCAAAATACATTTGAAGTGATAGAAAATGAAACGTCACGTTCACCCAGATTTGAGCTCTTCTGTCATCATACTTGAAATGTTAGTCTTAAGTCTTTGTTTTCGTAAAGGTTACTCTTTTCTAGTGGCCTGCATGCCTCTCTCAGTTCAGCGTTTTAAAACTGTTTTATTTACAAATAAGTGGTTTCATTTAAGAGGGAAGACAATTATTCTCGTACTTTCGTTTATTCATTTAGTTTTCTCGGGGGAGGGGTCTCCTTGGATGTGTGTGCATGCGGGTTTGACAGATGCACAAATTCTCTAAACATCTGTTCTGTTTTTGCATGTTTAGGACCATGGCACAATGCAGAAATGTATGGCACACTGTTTTAACAAGCTGAAACACACACACACAAACACACACACACACACACACGAGTCATTACCGACCCCTCCCCATTATGTCCACTCTTGCTGTGGTCCCAGCGGACCTCGCTTTGAGGATCAGGTTCCATAGTAACCTGGCCCATCTCCACGGTAACCTGGACCTGTCTCCGGAGGAATGCAGCAATTTTTTTGCCGCTCTTTTGACGGGGCCCACGTTGAGTTCGGCTAGATTGAGTTCCTTGTGTGTGTGTGTGTGTGTGTGTGTGTGTGTGTGTGTGTGTATGTGAGCCGTATATGTGTTTGTACGTGCCTGCACACATGTGTTTGTGTACATGCACTCGTGAGTTGGCATGTGTGTATGAACATGTGTGTGTGTTAAACTAATTGACTTTGGCTGGATTTAATTGTGTGTGTGTGTGTGTGTGTGTCTGTGTGATAAACTAATTGAGTTAGCTGTCAAAGCGGGCTCTGTGCAGCCTCCAGGAGAGGCTTGCTGGGAGGGGAGCAGCTTTAGAAGGGCATCGGGTTACCCAATAATCGCTACTACCGGATTACACTTAGATTTCTGAGGAAATCTATGTGTGTGCGCGTGTGGGCATGTGCACGCATGTGTGTGTGTGTGTGTGTGTGTGCTTGTCTGTGTGTTTATTTGCTGGTCCTTCATTCACTTAAGGGTGTAAATTCCCAGGTGGCTGAGTCGGCACAGGCCGGCCTGACTAATAAAAAGGTCCAACTAGAAAAGGTCTTCTCCCATTCTGTGCATCGGCTCTCTGCTGCTCTCGGACTGGCAATGTGTTTATTGGTGTTTTTTGTACTGATTGGCACTAATAGGATAGTGAAATGGTTAGGATGGTTGACTCTCAGTCAAAAGGTTGTTGGTTGAAAGCCCATTGCCGAAGTCTACCTGTAGGCACCAGCCTTACCCTCAACTCACTTTGTATAAAAGCATCTGCTAAACGACTAGTAAATAGTAGTATTTTTCTACCATAGTTCCTGCACCATCAAGAAGGGAAGTGGGACCATTTCTCAGTGTACATAATTGAAACTAATGATGAAGCCACTATAATACAAATAGCCAAAATACAACTAATGTGGCTTCAGAGTCGCGGTTTCAGATGAAGATGGAATGTATTCTCCACTGCCAGGTTTGTTGTAAACGAATAATGTTGTCTGGACTTCATTTGTTAAAGTAACTGCATCTGCCATGAAGATAGACCAAGGGGGGTATTATGCACTGGGCCCTGGGAACTGAAGCCCACCATACATACCTCTGCTGAGGATATGCCCTTGAGCCAGGCACTAATCGCTCACTTGCCCTCAAGTTATCCCAGAAAATGAACCAGTTGTCCCAGTAAGTGATAAATGTCTCACAGTCTCCTCTCATATTTTTTCGGTTGCAGACTCCGAGGTCCTTGAGCTCCGCAGGGAGACCATGGCCGTATTAACGGCCTCTGAACTCCTGGGCCCCTGTGGACCCCCAACAGTCGCCACCGCCTCCCTTCTTTCCTCTCTGGGGCCCGGAGCAGTGCAGTACCTGCTGAGCCTCACCCGCGTGGCCCTCAGTGCCAGCCTAGAGAGGCCCTGGAGACAGCTGTGGGCAGGGCCCGAGCCAGGGGCCCGGCTGCTGGAGAGCATGCTGCGGGGCCCCTTGTACGAGGTGAGGGAGCTGGCACTGGACGGGCTCCTGAAGAAGCTTGGTGAGGAGGAGGAGGAGGAGCAGGAGTTGGCACAGGAGAACCACAGCTGGTTGGACAAGTCTGCTCTGTTCACCCTGAGCAGCTTGGCTCTTCATGAGACCCACCCCCAGTGCCTGTCCAAGGTGGGACCACACACACACACACACACACACACACACACACACACACACACACACACACACACACACACAGTAGATTAATGTGCATTGGTTTGATATGTTGGAATTGGCCTGCATGCACCTTAATGTACTAATTGTTATCCACGTCATCTTCCCTTTCTCCTGTGTGTGTATATATAAGTGTGTGTGTGTGTGTTTGACTCTTATGTTCTCCCAGATGAAACGATCATAACAACTGGGGCTTATTGAGCTTTTGGCACAATGAAGGTGCCAGGGCAGAATTAACACATCTCCTCTTATTCTACTCTTGTTCCTGATGACAATTGCTTGCAAATTGATTACACATCCAAATCCATCTTCCAGATGCTTGCGTGAGAGGCTAATTGGTGGCAGGAACCCATGCCAAGCATCTTCGCAAAAGAGCTATCCCCTACCCACCATCTCTCGCTCTCTTTCACTCTCCTTTTTTGTCTCTTTCTCCCTCTTGTCTTTTCTCCCCTTGATTTTACCACATCTCTCGCTCATCTCATTCTCTCTCCCAAGATCTCACACAGTTATTCCTTCTTTCTCACATACCACATGCACACACATACATACTAAGTTTGGTAAGGTTCTGCACTTTTACAGCTTTTGTTTTGTTAGGGTAAAAATGCAGGTCTTTATTTCCTCCTGTTTCAGTGTTCTGTGTTCATAAAGTCTCATTCAATCCCCGCCTCTGCTCTGTCCTGCCCTGTCACTCCCATCACTCCCCGTCATTAGCCCTTTTCCAGAACTTAAACCCAGTCACTTGTGTGTGTGTATGTTCTTTTGAAACTGGTGCGTGTGTGCGCGCTTCGTATTTGCATAAGACGTCTGGTGTTAATACTGCGCACGGCTATCTTCATAAGCGGAGCGCTGTTTGTGCTTAAGCGTGGATCTGTTAAGCTGAGCCCGCCGCGCTCCAAGGCCATGCCAGCCAACAAAAGCTGCTGCCATTTGTTTGGTGGGGTCGGTTGAGGGGAGGACTGGCAGCTAAGTGGAGCTGTAGTGTGTGTGTCCATTGAAGAAGAAAAAACATGCCTTGAGGTAAAATGCTTTTGTCAGGAATTCATATATATACATATTTACAGGACTATATACATGCAACTTTTACACGCATTTACAGAGTCTAGAATTATGTCTATCAAAGTTAGTGTCTCCCAGCTCAATGGAAAGTGTTGGATTCCTGAGACATTAGGGCCTTGGAAGTTTAATGTTTTTATGTATCTTCAGCCGGGTTTTTTGTGTGTTGCTGCACGTGACTGAGCCGTATTTGTGTGTGTGAGTGTGTGCGTGCGTGTGTGCGTGTGTGCGTGCGTGCGTGCGTGCGTGCGTTTGTGTGGAGGAGCAGATAAGGGCAGGCCAGCTGGATTCACAGATCCCACTTTACCATAGCAGGGCTGAATCACAGAGACAGAGAGAGAAGCAGGCCCTGGCCAGTCCCAGACAGACCCACGTGTTTAACAAATGGAAATATAGGGACAGAGAGGGAGAGAGTAGTAGCCAGACAGGCCAGGAGAGAGAGAAAGGCAAGCTAGTACAATAGATTCTGGTAGCAGCCTGACTTTCCTTTATTGATCACATGTATGAATGCATTCTGTGCGGATGCACATACAGCCATATTGTTATCATTCAATAAAGGTTTGTTCACATTGAATTTAAGTTGTTTATCTTTATCTAATTTATCTTTGATAGCATGCACACAGTTGCAACACGTTAGTGCCACTGCTTGTTGATTATTGCTGAAAGTGAGTGATTAACTGTGAACATAAGGGACAGAAAAACACACATTCGATCGCTTGGGTCTGCACGCTACCACCACCACTGTTGTCCAACTCCGATATACATGGTTGGATGGATGGATGGACAGAAGTGCTGCCAAACCTAGTGGGGTGGTCAAAGTTGAGAAATAATTAGGAGACAGACACATTGAGAAATGCAGGAAGTAAGTGAACATCTTGCGCCAGGAGATATACAAAGTCATCGTGTGTGTGTGTGTGTGTGTGTGTGTGTGTGTGTGTGTGTGTGTGTGTGTGTGTGTGTGTGTGTGTGTGTGTGTGTGTGTGTGTGTGTGTGTGTGTGTGTGTGTGTGTGTGTGTGTGAGGGAGCTGGCAGCTGTGTGCCCCGTGGTTAAGGGTGTGCATAGGGAGGATCTGCCCGGCGTGGTGCTGGTAAAAATACTCCAGTGCTCCCGGCCAGCCAGGCAGTAAAGACCAGAGGACACCAAAGCTGTGTTGAGAGATTGGCAGAAGCAGCCCCCCCATTAGCCTTACCAAACTTGTATGTGTGTGCGCAAAACACCATATGGAGATCTACATATGTGTGTATGTATATATATTTGATGATCTATTTTGGATGGGTTGTAAATCTTGTTCAGTTGCCCCATCATTTCTGTGCGATCGCTGTGCTGATGTGACCAGATTAAGTTGCATCTCTCCTGCTGAATTCCCCACTGTTGACCTTTACTCTCAGGTTATTTTGGGGGTCTTGGGGTGAGACAATATTGAAAAACTCTCACATCAGTTCACGACCCCACTGAAGCCATTTGGACGATATAGATAACAATTTTTTGGAATTATTTTATACTTTCAAAATCCATATTCATATATATACAATCTATGTATAATTTCTGTCTGGCTGTTATTGTGATGTCTCATTTGGTTTCATCTCATTTGTCAGCATTTATTCCATGCTTTCATCACAATATGCTTCACTTGTAATTATGTACGGCACTTTTCCAACGAAACACTGCACAACATGCCCCCTGGAGTGTCACCCCTGTGTGGTAAAGGTCAAGCAACTGGAGGGAAGTGGCTTTGCCCTTTGTCCCAATTACTGGGTCAAAACATACTGTAACTAGCGCCCAGCAAACCCTTGACCCTCTGCTAATTAATCTAGGAATATGCAAAGCTTGGGCACGACAGGTCCTCTCAAACAATTCTCATTATAACCAGGGTACTGCTCCTTAGATTTGGAAAATCTGCAATTGCTCCCACAATTATTTGTGGGATTTTAACATTATTATTTTAATTATTATTATTATTTTAACATTAATTCACTGCTTTGCCAACATCTACCTTGTAATCATATGATTAATATGGCTTCGAACGATTCTATGTTGGTGTCTAGTCTCTTTTGCCTTCTGTGTGTATGTAACGTCCTTCATTACCCTTCAAGAATTCTTACTGCCTCTCTGTATCTCACACTAACTACCATCTTTCCTCTTTCTTTTGACCTGCTCCTCTCATTCTCCTCTCCTCCTCCTTCTCTCCTTATCCCCAGGGTCTGCGGGTCTTGTGCAGGCTCAGCTCCCATGGTGAGGAGATCCTCTGGAGGGAAGACGACCAGGAGCTGTCTCGCATCGACGTTCTGGCTCGCCTACTGTCCCTGGTCCAATGTTCAGCTCATAGGTGAGTACAGAGCCTATAATGGCTCTCACTTTCGTCCCCAGTGGTCGGCCTCACCTGACCATTTGTTTTTAAGAAGAACTCACACATTTAATTCATGAGCCTATTAACATGTGGGCTGGCCGGCCGCGTTTTCTGCACAGTTTCTTAAAAGCATTGCAAAGGCACACTTGATAGCTAGTACCAGGCCCTTTGACCGGAGCATACATAGAGTAACACCCATTACTGTTACCTTTATGCCTGATCAAGTGACAAGTAAAGCGGCCCCTCCAAGCAAAAAGAAAGCCCTCCCAGCACCTGGATGCCTGGGCCTTTTGGCTGTGATGGATTTACACAGAAATGGATGTCTTGCAGTGCAAGGTGCCTGTACCCCCCCCCCCCCCCCCCCCCCCCTCAATGATCATCGTTTTGCCTGTGAATGGGCCCTTAGGAGTCTGTGGCAGGTCCACTGACATGCTTGTATTCAGAGCCAGAGTCCGTGGAGCAACATATAGGTTTACACACTGCGCCTTAACCCTACACCTGGAGACACAGGTGTGCGCCACTAGTGTGTGTGTGTGTGTGTGTGTGTGTGTGTGTGTGGATTAATTTCACAAACATGACAAAACATGCACGTCCCTTGCGCTAAAGAGAATGTGAGCGTATAGAGGCAGGCACACAAACATGCCCCATTTTTTGTCCTAAAACCACTGTGTGTAATGTAAGCGCTCCAAAACCCACACTAAAAAGCCGTTTGAAAACCCACTGCTGTACTGTTCTCACCCTGGACAAGTGAATAGGAGGAGTTCAAATGTTTTGAATTACAAAGCATATCGGCACACTGTAAAGGCCCCCCTTCCCCCCCGAGCACACAGCTATCCCCCTCCACCGCCAGATCCGCTTTCCTTTTGGAGTGGCCAGAGGGTTATGATTAAAGTGAGGAGGGGGTCCTATTGGGTTGCTGTGTGTTCTTGTCCCCCTGTGATTGAATGGCACTTGGAACTATTGTGTTGCTTAAAGTAGTGGTAGAGTACCAGCACACGTCCATTGTGGACAGTAACTCAATACATCGTAGGGGATGTGTGTGCTGGTGGTATTGAGAGTGGGGGAAATTCTTGTGTGTGTGTAGAACTCAAATGCTTGACCTTATTTACAGAGTATATCCTGGTATAATTTAACCCCAAAAGTTAAAATATTATAAAGTGAGCTTAGATGAGGATGAACAATAACCAAGAAATGCAAACCCTGCTGACTGCGGTTCTCTGGGTCTCGGTGTTGGTGTGTTTGTAGCGTGGAGCTGCTCTGCGATGCCCTGACGCTGGCCTCACGACTACTGGTTCAACTGGTGACCTCTGACCCCCAGGTAAGCCTCCTGCCTGAATGGATGGATTGCCTCCTGGCACTTAAGTAAAGGCTGATAAAGAGGCTGGGCTGGCAGATAAAAGTCAAAACGACCTTGGTGTAGAAATGTTCCGGGCGTGGCCGTTGTCGGGGAAATCACCTCCTGCCAGCGGCCAAATGCTGCACAATATTTTTAGCCTGGGTTGGCTTTTAAGCAGTGACAACGCAACTTCACTGCTACTGAACAACCCTGCGTTCTCATGTTCATTTCTGCTTCCAAAGTCTGTGTGTAATGATGGTATTTTAAAGCCAAAAGGAATAACGGTACTGCCATGGCCCTTTCCTCCAGTGTGACATTATCCTTTATGCACATTATCCTTTCTTGCACATTATCCTTTCTTGCATAGAAGGGTCTTAGAAAACAAGGTCAAGCTATGGGATGTTTTTTTATTTTTTATTTCACGCTATTGCTATTTTCGTATTGTGTCACACAGACCTTGTGCGCTAGTGATCTTCTGACCATGTGGGGTAAGCTGGTGTGTGGGTGCTGTGGCGACGACCAGCCAGCAGAGGTGAAACTGGCGGTCACTGAAGTGCTGGTGAACTCCACCACGCCCCTGCTGGCCAGCCCCACCTTGCCTCTGGGTAAGTCCTGACCACACACCTCTCTGTCTACCAGACAGCGGTGGCAACCTAGCAAGGGTTTATCTTTATTTTTTGGAAATCAATTCAGCTTACTTTAACGTCCTTTTACGGTCATTAAAACTTTCCACCTCAAATTAATTGCTGAAACTTCTAAATTAAAGATGGCTTTGTAATACAAAATGTGTTTGTGTTGTTGTTTTTGTGTGTGTGTGTTGTGTATGTGTGACAGGCCTCTCTACCACGCTGTCTTTGTGGCGGAGCCTGCTGACACTATTACAGGATGAGGATCAGGATGTGCGCGACTCTGCTTCGGACTTCATTTCCCATGTTGCACCACACCTGCTCCAGTCAGGTACAAACAAACAGCCAGGCATTAGCCTTCTATGTTAATTGTATTTTTTTATCATACCAGCTACTATCCAGGAAAGAGGGGATCACAAGGAGTCCTTGAAGGGTTGAACAAGCCAAAATGTTTAGGAGAAACAAAACTGACTATTCTATGGCCTGCTTTCTCTGGTCTCCTGTAAAGTTGATGCTTTTGACCAGGCATTGCAAGTGATTGCTAACTGCATAATCAATTTCAACCCATTAATCAATTGACCCATTTTAACCCCGGGATCAATAAAGTATTTCTGATTCTGAATCTGAAACGCTGGCCTTGCTTGCAAACATCAAGCTTGTAAGCATTGCAGTTGCATAGATTACAAACATAGTAAGTTGTTTGCTCACCTATAGCAAACGCTTGCTGCAAGAGTACGATGTTGACTTTACTGCTTACAAAAGTTGTGTTTCTCGCAAAGGTCATTTATTGTGGAATGTTCTTGGAACAAAGAACGCTAATTCCTGCTTGGCTGGGTTTGCTGGGTTGCGCTCTGGCTCATGTGTGTCTTTGCGGTTATTTGTCATTGTGCAGAAATGTTTGTTTTTTGGAAGACAAAGATTGGCTTGCGAACACAAACACAAAACAACACATATACATCTATCAGATCTCCGCCAGAGTCTCGTCACATCGTAAAGTTCTTCAACACTATTTTGTCACTCAGACAAACCCATTTCACCAGAGGAGCGACATCTGTCAGCCCTGCAGACTCACCGTCACAACAACCCCGAGTGCGACTTCCTGTAAACTCCATCATGCATACGTCCTGATGCGCTGCCCAGGCTTGTCTTTATTTTGTCTTTCACGCATCAATAGAATCTGCCAAGACGTCTTGCCCAACTCCCTCTCTCTGGTATTCTGTTATTCTGGCCTCATGCCCTTATCCTTATCTAATCCTATCTTATCTGGTGTTATTCTATACTGACAGGGACTGAGAAGGCTAGCCATCAGTCAGAGCCTAGACACCATGACAAAGGGTTCAGACGTTCTCGCTCTAAACACACACAAAACACAATAGGCATAATTACACCGCGTGTGCGCGCCTGTGCGTGCATGATCTTTGCGGGAAACGAAGCCTGGGAGATTCCCGTTTGTTCATCCCTACCACATGGGTTGTCCTTCGTTTTTGTGTGTGTGTGTGTGTGTGTGTGTGTGTGTGTGTGTGTGTGTGTGCGTGTGCGTGTGCGCGCACACGCGCAGATTTGTGGTTCATCCACTCTGTCCACCCAAATGTATTCGTGATCAAGGAAAGCTTCATTATTTGAAAAAAGAATCCAAATGGGTGCCTTCATTGCCTTGTGGGACCCAAGGCCCCAGGCGAGACAGCTCGTCTAGCGGCAGCAATGCGTCAATAGGAGAGAGGTGGCTGTGTTTGGGGAGGGGGGAGGGCTGCATTTTACAACCTGCCACTGAAGTCAAGTAGGTGAGGTGTGAGTTGGCCAGGACGGAGGCGATAGCTCCTCGTCTTTGATATGGAGGGACAGCCGGGGATGTGAGAGCAGGGAGCTGGCGGCAGGGATGGGGGAGGTGGATCAAACCAAAACAGAGGGGATGAACACAGTTAATGTATTCAGTTCAAGTTCTCCCCTATTTTGGTACCTATCTCTCAATAAGTAGCAATTAACGTATAGATATGTAGTTTCTCTTTCTCCAACAAGTTTTGCATAAGCTATGTGGCAGTATAAGGTAATATACACTAGTTGAGAACATAAAGTGCCTGTGCACACTCGGTTTAGAAAATTGACTACAACTCCTCCAACAAAATATCCTCGGTATGGTTTTGGGTTTTAAGTGCATGTGATTGTGTGTGCACGTGGGCAAGTGCACGTTCAAGTGTGCCCGTGCATTATCACGTTAAGCAGGGCTCAGGCTTCTCTTGCCAGAGCTGTGAACCACAGTGGACCTATTGTCCCCACGGTCCAGAAGAGCAAATCTAATTTAGCCCCCCCACCCCTCCACTCACACCACCAACATGGCCGGCACTTCACTTTCCCTCACTAATTGCATCTGAAATCAAACTCTACTGTGCGTTTCCCAGGTTTGCACTAACGTGACAGAAAGAAGGAGGGTTGAAAAGCAAACGCTGCCAGGGACTTTGGTGGACTTTTGGTGTGTATGTGTGTGTCCACTGTGGAGGTGGATTTACAGTGTGTATGTTTTAACTAAAGCAGACCAACAGGCCATCAGCACACTGTTCAGTGTTGGCAAAGCACAGTAGTGGTAGCAGCCAGTATTTATTTGAGCCTATCCTTCCTCCACCCTCATTCAGGCCCTTCATAATGGCCTGCATACTCAGTAGTTCATAACCTACTGTAACCCCATTCCACCGTCTCAGCCCAGTGTATGGATAGACCTGGAGCAGCGACATGCAGACCAATGCCCTGGCGTGGAAGAAAGACTTTGTAGTGCTAAATACCGACATGTTTTGTTGATTTCCCAACTGGAGACATGCAGCCCAGAGCCTAAAGGCAAAGAATATCAAGCATGTATTCACAGATTTACAAATCAATGGAGACAGACTTGCTGCGGGGGGCCCTCCCATAGGGAAGGGCCCATTGACTTGCATGAGAACCATTGAAAAAATGAACGAGCACTTTCTGATACTAATGACTGATGGACCAGCTTCTTTGAAACTATTATATTCATGGTAATGTCTACTGTTGCTGAAAATCAGGATATGGGTTTTAGTATAGTATTTATATTGTGTCATCATCATTGTTGTTGAACTGTGACAGTGTTTCTGGCCTGGATGTTCCAGGCCACCGTGAGAGGAAGTCACTGTTGTAAGGTTTGTTTTGATTTCACACTTTCCCCGTCCCCCCACATAAACACTGCCACACACAGGCCCTTTTTTTTTCACCTTTCACACCTCACACTTCCTGGTCTGTGGACTCCACTGTACCCCTCTTTAACACTTGTTCACAGACCTGTTGCTTGTAGTATCCAGGTTATCCTAACAGGCACTCATCATAGCCACACCTGGGGCCTCATGCATAGAACTCTGCATAGGTGTCTGCGCAAATGAATGCTCAGCGAGAAAGTTGGAAATCTGTACGCAGATTTTCCGAGATGTTCAAACAGTGCGTAGCACAACGGTACAGTTTTCTGTTTATAACTACCAATTGTCCTGAGATTGTGCGCATGTGAATGAGCTTAGAGTTAACACCGTGTCAACTCCCATAATTGACCAAACATGGTTCTAGGAACACACATAATTAACTTGGATTTCTCAATAAACTGACTGCTCATTCTTTATTTTGGGTGTTTGTTTTATTAATTTATAATACAAGGAAAATGGCGAAAAGGTTGATCGCACCGATTACATTTAGAAAACCGGTTACTACTACAATAGAAATAGGCCTGTTAAACTGCAGTGTATGGGAAACTAATGTAGCACAGAGTCAGGCAAATAATGCAATCCCAAACCCTGGAGACCACACCGCTAAGGGACTGGCATATACCCGACCTGTCTCTGGTAATTTAAAAGTGTGTTTATCATAACTAGTGCATTGCCCGTTCATAAATATGTCCTGTAGATCTCAGGAGCTCGCACTCGCCACTGTTCTGCCTTGGCTCCTCAGCAATATACAAGTGTGAAGTCAATCGGATGATCTGTTCTAAGAAATCCATACAAAAACATCTTGTTTATTTCTCCTGACAGCATCATTCTTTCGGCACCTGGCATCGACATGTCCCTCAACTTGTCTCCCCTTTGGGATTTGTCTTTTGCAGAAAACATGCAAAAGAAACGTGTACAAACTTTGGCAATTTTACAACCATGCCTGAAAAACAACCACATAAAATGCTGTAGACCAGACTCGTATTGGAATGGAAGGATGGTTTGTTTCCGTGCAGGTTAGAGGCCCGGTTTGTGTGCATTGGGATAGTTAACACCCAACGAGTTCCCTGGAAACATAGACCTCAGAGAAATGTGAAACATTGGCCAAAAACATGCATCCATTTTTTTCTGGTGTGCCAACTTAGATATTCGCTGGTTGACAAAATAAATAATGACACATTTTCAGTGACATGAAACTATTTTTGTAGCCTAAGTCCCCCATGGCAGTTGATTTTCCAACTATGACTGCACACCCTCACACAGCCCAAGCAGACGCCAGCGATGACTTCTCTGTGATTTCTTGATCCGCTTCTCCGTTCTCCTGGCCCATTTCTGACAGAACCCCCCTCCCCCCACACCCTCTCTCTTCTCTATCCCTCTCTCTTTATCCCTGCTCAATAAGACATGCGATACCCCCAGTGCTTTAATGGCTTCACCCCCCCCACACACACACACACACACACACACTTTACCACTGACGTAATGTCACCCTTGATGTCTCCTGCTTTCAAAATATTTTTTTAGATCAGTGTCAGGTAGAGTGGTTTTAGTGGGAAGATGTCAGTGGTTTCGCTTTTCCATCTCTCACTGTAGCCATCCATGTTTGTGCAGTGGAGGGCTTTAGGTTTATTTAGATGTATACAGTAAGAAACTCGAATGGGCTCATGTCATGGCTCACAGTGCTTTGCTGTGCTATTGCAGCGTACGGCTAAACGAGTTGCACATTTAAAATTGTGTTTATTTACTGAATGGATTTCTTTGAAATCTCTGTGCTGTAAAGCGAGAGGACGGTCCTCATTCGCTAATGGAAAAGAGTTATCATAAGCCCTAATGTGTGTGTGAACAAACCACCCAGCCGTTGTACTATGTCGACAAGCAACAGTGCCATGGTTAAGCTCTCACTCTCTCTCACACACAATACACACACACACACACCATGTGTGTATTGGCCGTGCCCAGTTGTGGTGTAACCAGAGAGTGCCAGTGGGCGCAGTTCTACACCCAGTGTATTCACACCTGCTGCCCAGCCCCAACCTCCAGCCATTCAACTGAAACCCTTTTGTACTACTGGGAGATAAGTTTGTCAAATACATGCAGTTATTCGTTGTAAAACAATACTGACTTACAGCAACCCACAAGCCCCCCCCCCCCCCCCCCCCCACACACACACACACACACACACACACACAAACACACACTCTTTTCTCCACACATACTCACACAGAATACACACACTAAACCCACGCGCCGATATGGGCGTGTAAGACTATCCCCTTGAGAAAACCGAGTGGTGTCCTGCTGAAAGCCATGGGGGAGATTGCATTAAGCGATGTGTAAAAACCACAGCTTAAAGAAAAGAACTTGAGGATGAATTGAATGCAGCTAAGATTTCCTATTGTGAGGGTTGATAGGAGGTGGAGGAGGAGGTTGTGGTGGTGGGGAGGTTATGAGGCTGCTTCCCTGGTCCTACTTACATCAAGGCCTTCTGAGAAACCAAAACAGAGCAGGGGGTGGTGGGCAGCGTTTCGATAAAGAAAGGAATTTGTCACTCAAACCTGACCAACTGTCAAAGCCCTGTAATACAGTGCAATCAGCAGCGTCCCTTAATGGCCTCTTAACTGGCTGTCCCAGCCTCCACATCCAGAACCCCACCTCCCCCCCTTCAGGAATCAAGACATACACCTCCTCTATGAAGTAGAAAAACAATCTGGGTTCCTAACGTGTGTGTGTGTGTGTGTGCGCGCAAGCTCCCGATATCCACGCTACACACACTTTCTCTCACTCTTCCCATGGTGTGTCTTGGCTGGTGGCTCCAAACTTCTTTTGATGTCTCTGGTGTTACCTTCTGACTGACAGTGTGACAGGTAGTTGCTGCATGGACAACTGGAGCCATTAGCCGTAGTGATGATGCTAGACAGACACACACACAACCCCCGGCGCCGCCTGCGTTAAAGGTGTTTGTCCTGGCACCTCCACTTTCCCTCCTCTCTCTTTACAAGCCCAGCAGATATCTACCTGACCCAAGGGCTCTCTCAAAGGAGAGCCGCATACCGTCTGTCATATGGAGGCTTAAAGGCCCTGATGTACATTCAATGTTTTGGATGAGATTATGTACATTAAGGTGGACTTTTATGCAATATCACACTAATACATGCATCATATTTTGTACTGTTCCGCGTTGATCGGTTAATGACAACGTTATCTACTTTTTAATACATTGATAGTTATGGCGATTTCTTTTTTTTAAGGATATGTATTCTTATTAAGAGACGGTGGATTTGATAGGTGAAAGTAGGAATACCAACGCCCTACTGCATACTGCCGAAGTTGATCAGGCTCCAGCTGTGTTTTTGTTGGCTGGAATGTAATGGTTGCCTTTCTGTTTCAGAGGAAGTTCTCTGGTCATCACTTTGGTGGACCAATTTGGTGGACAGTCGTGCTGTTAAAACCAATTACAAGAAGCCTGTCATTTTCCAATGTTCTGAACATTCAGGTCAAACTTGGCGTCCGTGCTGTTCCCTTTGCCTCTTGGAATGTTCCTTTTGTTACGTGCAGCGGAGTAAACCATGAGGACATGTCGGTTCTGTTAAGCCTGTGTGTTTAGCTTTCAATGTGTATTGGTAAATGGAACAGTTTAGATCTCTCTCTCTCTCGCTCTCTCGCTCTCTCGCTCTCTCTCTCTCTCTGACTCACACTCATCCCCTGATGGTGGTTAGATTTCTGATTTATAGTTTTGTTTCCCAGAAGAGGTTCCAAACCCGGAGGAGACAGACAGGCACACACACAGTCTGCCACATTGTACAGCTGTGCATCAATAAGACCTGTAAATCGTCCATTGATCCTGGCCCTAGATAACCTATTGGCTGCAGATTTGTCAACCCCAGGCACCATGACTGGATACCCCCAGTGTCACCAATGTTTAGTTTGTGATCCTCCGTGCCAGAACCAGAGTGTTGAAGTATGGGAGTATTGTGTGTTCTCCATGTTCATTCCCTGCTCCGGTCCAGGGCCCAGAGACAAAAGCACTGGAATCAGGGGGAAGGGGGTTTGTCCGATTTTTAATGAGTACAGTCAAACCCCCCCACCTCACCCCGCCCCTTACTAAGCAGTAACTGTCAGACGAGCCCTTGTGGTTGGCGTACCATGCCGCCCATCAAAGGCACAGACATTCCTGTGTGCTGCTTCATCTCCCTGGCGACCTGGGCTAGTGCTCACGTGCCCTGAAAGAAATGGACAAAATAAATGAATAATAGTCTATGTATTTAAACTTTATTATAAAGTTGATTTTTTTTTTCTCTATAGTTTGTTTCTTGCAATTTATATGCTGTGTGAACTTATAATATGTTGAGTTTAATGTGACTGTGATCATTTCAGCCGGGTTCTGTATGCTTTGAGACCGTATGGTAATTTCAGTGTGCTGCAGCAACTTGGTAATTTCCATAGTTTTATGAACTTTGTGGACGTTGAGTTGTATGTGAACATATGATAATAACCAGTGGATTTGTATGTGCTATGTGAACGTATATTAATTCCAGTGCAGCTCTATGTCCTGTGTGAACGTAGGACCATTTCAGAGTGCGATGTGAACATATTGAAATAGTTGTTTCAACTGTTCCATGTGCAGATGTGGCCGGTGTGAGTGTGTCCCCCTCGGTGGCACTGGATCAGGGTGTGGGGGCGCTGTGTGGTCTCTTGGTGATGTGGGGACAGGAGCGGGCCGGCCTGCTGACCCTGGCAGAGTGGCTGGTGGGAGATGAGGAGAGCGCACTGGAAACTGGCTCTGAAATTCCTTCAAATCTGGTGAGATCTGGTTTTATTTTTGTTTAGTTTTAAGTGTTTCTACTTCACAGTAGAATCGAATGGACACGGTGGGAGTTTGAAGAACATGATTGCACAGAGGGATGCCTTGACATAAATTGATACCTCTATAACTACCATCCACAAGGCCGGGGTTCACATTTCTAATGTTTTGATGTTTAATTGTACATTCAGTTCCAGTGAGTGACACTATCGACTAACTCCTGCCCGTCCACATTCAGGATGAGGAGGATGAGTTTCTCTTCGAGAAGGGTGAGCTGAACTTGTGGGCGGAACCTGTACAGTGGGCCAGACTGCTTCACAGACACCTGATCACCCTGACTGCCACCCTAGGCCCTGAGTCCCCAGGGCCGGGCCAGGATCGGATCCACACTCTGCAGATGCGGGTGCAGGCCCTCACCCTGGAAGCCAAGCAGGTTCTGGAAGCCCTGCCGGGCCCACTGCCCCAGTTCTTGTGCACGGTAGAGCACGCACGACTGGTGCTGAGGCACGAGCGGGCCACGCTGGCCCTGGACATACTGGAGAGGCTGATATAGGAGAAGAGACGATGCCTCGTTATGGAGGCCCGGCAGGTTTTAGCTAAAAAAAAACAGGAAGTTATGTTTCTGGCCTATCAGGAAAATCTTCTGTCAATCTTGAATCTCTTCTCTCATTTGTATTTTTGTACTTCTGTTTTTTTCATAAGGGAAATGTACTGTAATTGGATGTAATGGCGTGTACTTGTCTCTTTCTACATAATAAAGACTTTTTGGAGTTGATTGTCTGGCTAAGACGCAACAAAAGTGTGTGTGTGTGTGTGTGTGTGTGTGTGTGTGTGTGTGTGTGTGTGTGTGTGTGTGTGTGTGTGTGTGTGTGTGTGTGTGTGTGTGTGTGTGTGTGTGTGTGTGTGTGTGTGTGTGTGTGTGTGTGTGTGTGTGTGTGTCCAGTTACCATTCTTTCTGTATTCAGCATTGCTTGTAAACTGTTGCCCTGTGCTTTGCTTCCGCGTAGCACTTGGGCCACCTTACTTATCTATAAACACATACTACTTGCAGGGCTTTAGCCAACAGCCTGAAGCACTACAAGTGTGCTTAGAGAGGAGAAGCTGTTATGAGGAAGAAAGGGGGGGTCGTTTCAGGTGAAGTCTATATAATTGTATACGTTTCCAAGTGTTTTGAGCGTGTGGCTGAATTTCACTGTATATTTATGTGATATATTTATGTTATTGTGGTTATATTTAATATAACCACAATAATATATTTAATATAACTGGGCAGTACTCGCAGCGCTGCCCAGAGAGGGCAGGCTTTTCTTTATGATGCCCTCTAGTCTTCCTGCTTACATAATTAGGAGGACCGGACAATGGACTAGTGTCCTGTTTGTGTATACACAAGGCCACATTTCCTGCCTGTGTAGATCGACGCAACTACTTTTTTTCCCCTTTTCCTCTCAGCAGTGTTGAGTGTGGAAAAAAAAGTGACGTAATGTTTTGAATGCCTGGAGCTTCCATCACCAATTCTACAAATGATGGAGCAAGTGGCCGGTGTGTGTGATGGGAGAGAGATACTGTTTCCTTTGGAGTTCAATGTGTTTTAAGGATCTCGCTGCATGTGTCTGTGTCTATAGCATTAAAAGCTGAATTAGCATTAGCATTAAAACCCAAGCCGAGTGGGCTGAAATCTGAAATAGGCTGAGGGCTATTCCAGCACTAATTTTAGGGTTGCTCGTAGTAGGATTCCAAGCTGTTATGTCATTTGTTTTTCACCCGTTGCTATTTTTCCTGTTTTCCATTTCCCTCTCTGGCCATAAGAGTAGTCAGGGAGGAGGGGGGGCGGGGGGGGGGCGGCATGTTAACTGTCTATGACCACGCTGTCACTTATGGTTCTGTTTGGAAGACATTTTGCACACTCTGGGTTACCAAACAGATTGAACAGATTGTTGTAACTACATGACATCACTAGAATGCATGTAGTTTGTTGAAATGTTTGTCTGCTACATCCTTAACTGAATACTGAGTTTAAGATAAACAATGATGATGAATTCCTTTTCCATAACAAATGTAAAGGTGGCCGTTTTCATAAAACGACACATGTTTTTACTTTAAATTACTATCGGGGTTAAGATATTTTAGTGGAACTGATATGCATCTACAAAGCACTGCGCTCAGCAGGGGGCGCCCTTGACTGTCTAAATAAATTCAGAGTGCGCTCTGAGGGGGGCAGTCTTGCTCCGCTCTGATATATTCCAGTGGAAACGCACATTCCTTCATTATGCTGCCTAGAGTTGAGAGGGTTACAAGTTACGATTTTTGTGGTTTGAAAGGATTCAAAATAAGGTCGTTTAATAAATGTATTCACGTTTCATGTGGATACATGAACGCTATAATTGATCTATTTCACCTCATTATTTGAAAGTTTGACCTTAAAAAAACAAACAAAAATAGGTAATGTGAGTCGTGCAACTCACAGGAAAAGTAACCAATTCGGCACGGACAAATACTTTGTCCGTGCATAGTTGGCCGTAGTGGTTACGGAGTCTGAGAGTTGATTACGCAACCACGGACTTCTAAATAAGTTGACTTCTGCACTCTTGTCTGTACACTTTACCCTTCATACTTGTGGTCTCACAGAATCCACTGGCGGGGGGGGGGGGGGGGGGGGGGGGTTGTGTGTGTGTGATGGTAAGGGAGTGCAAACTCCTCATCCACAATAAAAAAAATAATGAAATGAGACTCAATTAAATGTAACATTCTTTCTTTGAGTGAGTCATTTAACCGCTTACTCGAAATCAAGCCCAACTTCCACACAAATACGTTGGGTGATATGAGAAAAAAAACGGAAAAAGGGAGAGCTGACATAGGGTATACACCAAGGCGTGGTGTAAAAATAGGCGGCCCACAACCAGTGAATGGAAGACTTCGGGGAGGTGGCGTGTTCAGAAAGTAGGCCTACATAAAGTTTAACTACAACTTTAGATGGCCCCTCCCACCCAGTGTTTATATACATACGCAGGAGAGGAGCGGTCAGTGAAGCACTCTGGTTCAGCGCTTCTCAAAGGGGACAAACGACTCGACCATAACAACCTGAAACTACTTCTCCCCTTCTATACTTTTTTTTTCTTTCTCTCGCTGCCAGTACTGGACTTGCACATCAATATTTAAGACTTAAACTACACCAGTCGTGGCACAATCTACGCCTGTCGCGTTAAAGGATCCTGGTCGATCCTCCATGAACGAAAGAACACGACAGTAAACTTTTGGAGATGTCTTCTACAACCTTGTCCACTTTCTACGACATTGAGATGCTTTACAAGGTATGCATTACAAACCATTCATTCCGCCACCTCAAAACGCGGTGCTGGTTAACAGACGTAACTTTGAATGCATGCAGATTTTTTTTTGCATCGCAGGCCTTGTGCTGATCATTAAATTCAGCTAACCTGTTGATTTTTGCAATGTCACGTGAAGCTTAGCCACATACTAGTTTATTTTCAGGGGAGGGTGGCAAAAATTGTTACTAACCTTTTACGTTTTCTTTCCAGCAACAAGAAAAGGGCATGAACATGAACGCAATCCACATCAACAGCCTACTGGACAAGAAAGCAGTGGGGGCTCCGGTAACCACTTCGAACTCCAGTAACTGCTTTTCGCCGGGATTTTTCCGTAGAAATTCGATGAGTAACATGGAATTGATGAACAACGGCAACAAATTCCCCGTGAGCGCATACAACAGTTTGAAGGAGAATATGGCGAGCAACAACTGTGCCACAGCCCTCATGAACAAGGAAAACAAGTTCCGCGACCGCGCTTTCAGCGAGGAAAGCGGAGATCGCAGCATGGATCGCGGTCAGCAGCAGCTGCAGGCTTTGCAGCAGAAGACGGGCTCGCAGATCAACTCAACCCGCTACAAGACCGAACTGTGCAGGCCCTTCGAGGAGAACGGCGCGTGCAAATACGGCGAAAAGTGTCAGTTCGCCCACGGCTACCACGAGCTACGGAGCTTGTCTCGCCACCCAAAGTACAAAACGGAGCCCTGCCGCACCTTCCACACAATCGGCTTCTGTCCGTACGGTCCACGGTGCCATTTTATCCACAACGCCGACGAGCGCAGACCGGCCCCTGCCAACGCCAACATGCAAGGGGAGCCCAACAACAAGTCTGCCCGGGAGCTCTGCGGCTACGGCCAGCGGGACACCATGCCACACCAGTCCAGCTATAACCAGAGGGACAGACCAAAGCTTCACCACAGCCTCAGCTTCTCTGGATTCTCCACCCACCATGGCCTTGACTCTCCCTTGCTCGATGGCCCCATGTCGCGCACCCCACCACCGCCGTCATCTACGTCCTCGTGCTCTCCGAGCTTCTACGAAGACGTGTTGTCGCCGAACTCCATGTCCTGCGTCAACAGTGCCTTCTCTTTCCCGGGGCAGGACCTAAAAGCCCTACTGGCACCGTTGACCGTGCACAACCCAAACGTCTTTGCCAACCACTCCAACGGCGCCTTCTATGGGAACATCCAGAGCAACATGTGCCCGCCTTCACCCACCTTCAACATGAGCCACTTGCAGTCCATGCGCCGCCTGAACGAGTCGCCGGTGTTCGAGCCTCCCTCCAGCCCGCCTGACTCCCTCTCTGACCGGGAGAGCTATGCGAGCGGGTCCCTCAGCTCATCTGGGAGTCTCAGTGGCTCCGAGTCACCGAGTTTGGACGCTGGGAGACGTTTGCCAATCTTCAGCAGGCTGTCGATTTCCGATGACTAAATCATTCTATATTTTGTTCGTGTTTTCGGCAACGGATGAAAGCTATCCTTATTCTGGCATTAGTTTTGTATGTAACATGATAGCTGTATAAAGTAGATAGCAACAGAAGGCATTCCACCAGTGCCTTGCCTAAAGGCTGTGATTAAGAAACAGCCCCCTTGCTCTATCAGGCAAGACACACTTTTCCTGGGATAGATGTGTAAAATGACTTGACAAGTTGAGACTGTAAGCGGTTTCAGATTTCTTCCATCCTGCCAAGAATATGCCTTGACTCAAAGTAAAAAAAAAAAAAAAAACTTTTTACCTGAAAGCTTCAATTTCCATTCCAGAACTGCATTGTCTCATAGCGCCACCCAGTGGTTTGTTTGGTTAGTCTAGTTTGTTGGTTGGTTTAAAAAGCACTCGAGTTTAGTCGGTTTGGGGGAAATCACTGCTGATGGTTGAATATATATATATAAATTTTTTTTTTGTTGCTGTTTTGAGTGATTACATAGCGGTGCTGACTTGCTATGGACTATTTAACTTATTTATTATCTTGTGAAAAAGTATAGGCTACATTGGTAATTTGTGACCATACTGTATTTATCAAGTATGATGAAGCAATAGATCTATATTCTTTTATGTTTAAATTATGATCGCCATTATTAATCTGCATTAAGTGGAGTGTATGTTTCTTTCACAGTAATATATATATACATATATATATATTTTGGTTTTTTTTTTTCCTCTTGTATTTTCACTTAGTTATTTTTTATTGTAAATGAGTTTTAAAAAATAAGATCTTAATTTAAGAGAACGTATGTGATATTTATTTCATTATGTTTCCTTGTTTACGTAAAGTTTTTGTGATTGCTGTTTACTCTGGAGGTTGCATGACAGTGCTGTTGGAGGATCCATTTTTTTAAAGATATATTTTCTCTTCTGTAGAATGTATACAGTGTGTTTGTACAGACCGTCCAAACCCTACATCTTTACCTTTTTTTTTCTTCTTTCGTTTAGACCAGACTTCAATAACCAAGAACCCAATTCAATAAATCAACCAAAATGTATTAAAAAAAATAATAATTTCTCGTTTTTCACGTGGGTGACACTGTGATTCTAGCCATGTGCGGAAGAATGTAGCAATCCCTTGTGCCCAAGTATTATTGTTTTTTTGTTTTGTTTTTTCCAGTGCCTGGGGTTCACCATCTTGACCTGCCTTAAGATTAACCAAATAAAGTATTTTCCTATATATGAGATCCTTATTTTTACACAAGTTGTATTGAATGTAGATTACGTTGGGCATCTTTTTTTGTCATTTTTTGAAGGTTGTTACCACTCAAAGAAACCCTGGAGTGACAACAGTAAACTTTTCTCCCCCATTCCTCAACACTTATCTTTTAGTTTTGTTTTGACATGAAATGTAGTTTTCTTGCTACAGGAAAGGTGTGTGTGTGTGGGGGGGGGGGGGGGGGGGTTAAGACATGTTTGGTTTGTACATAGTAGGTACATGGCGATGCGCACTATCTACTTTATCAGAAGTAATGCTTTTTGAATGTGACAAAACGGACAAAAATGACAACGCAAGTTATATTTGGGGGAGTGGGATCAGTTCACTACAAATTGAGTGTGAGACTGTGCTGTAACATTTTTTTGTGGTTTTGTCCCAATAAAAAAAACATTTTTGAAAGTTAATACACATCTCTATATTCTTTAAAATGTGCTTTCAGGGTTTCATCAAGCAGTTTTTTTAACAAATGGCACTTTGTGTTTCTGAAACTGTCCTTATATTCATATTATATACCACAATCTACCACAAATGAACATCCAAACTGGTCATTTGATGATCATTTTCAAACATAAGACTGAAGGTGTGGTGTGCCTGGCGGTGCTGCGGTCAGCGGGCTGTAATGGAGTACCACTCACACTGCTTGTTGCTGTGTCACGGCCTTTTAAGGTCCATGTCCCGGGTCGTTTCACAGAAAAAGAAACACTCCCGGTGCTGCTCGTTTCAGAAGGGGAACCGCAATGGATGCGGTCATTTTTATTGAACAACTCATGACATATGAAAAGCTTGTGCAACAGCATAGCAAGTGTAATACAATGAATCACAACACACAATAACAAATGAATCCTATACCATAAGGCAATTGCAATAGCCTCAGTTCATTCAGGCAAGAGTTATAAGTGATGTTTTTACTAGGGTGCTCCTGCATTCCCCATCCTCTGACCTAGTGAACAATGGCACCTATTTAAAGAAAGAAACACTGACAGCTATTGCCATTATGCCGTAGGGTGGAGGAACTCACACACCCAACAACTTTAGATGCAATGAGGTGGTCTTTTTGTTTCTCATAGTCAGTGGACACAAGCAGATCTGGTCTGTAAGAGACTGACCATACTATCATGATTGTTGTGGTATGTTTGTGTGTGAGCGGTTTCCATAGCATTTCCTGACAGATTGTACAACTCCCTTATTCCTAACTTCAAACATTGCTGAGGGAGATATAGTATTCTGCCAATGCGGAAGAGGCCCTCTGCCAGCATGCTGTGGTTTCAGTATGTTCAGAAGTGATTTGGGGATCCAGACTAAAAGATAGATGGTGATGACGACAGGGGAAGCTCAACCCGTGTACTGCTTGCTGACATGTTACATTACTAACTCTCACCAGCTGCAATATACATCTGTGTGGGGGGAATGTGAAAAGACGTGTGTGGCTGTTACTGCCTTCTTTTCTTTTGTCTTCTGGGAGCCTCTTTACGTGCACTTTTCTTAATCTTTGAGTTCTTTTATTATTATTGTTTATCATCGATTGCATAGTCTTTAAGAAAATAAGAGTCCAGAAAGCAAGCGGTGCCAGGAGTTGACAGCGAGATAAGGGCCCGCCGATACGGGGCCCCGGCAAACATTTACCGTGTCATCAGGATTTCATAATAAGATGTTTATCAAGGCCAAGCCAAAGCAGCCCCAGTGAAAAGAAGACGCAACACATATCTGCGTGTGAGACAAGAAATGTGTTGGTCTGTTTTGTGTTCCTTATTAGATGGTTAAAAGCTGGATGGAGCATATGAAAAAAACCTGTTATGTCTAAGACGTGGTTTGTGTGTGTGTGTGGGTTGGTCTGTGTGCAGTGTTGTGTGCGTGCATGCATGTGTGTGTGTGTGTGTTGTTGTGTACGTGCGTGTATGTGTGTTCAGGAGGCTGGTCTGGTGAATGGCTCGGCAGCTCCTACAATCAGAGGAAGTACTTTGAGTTGTGATTAGCGCAGGAAGTGCTGCAGTTCCTGGCCACTACCCATTTCCACCTCTGTCCTGCTATTTTTCTCCCCTCCTCTTCCTCTTCCAGCTTCACCCTCCTCTCTGTTTTTATTGAGGTGGAGGAGCTTGTTGTGTTGTGCTGTGTTGGGGAAGCTCCTACATGTTGCTATTTGTGTTCTGCTGGGCTGCCCTGGGAAGCCCAGCTTGTCCTGGTATTGTTTTGCGGTACTGTCGTCACAGACCAGAGTCCAGCCGTGTGGGGGAACTTTCTTTTCAAAGCATATTTTTGCCTGAAGGATGCCATGTGAGAGAACTATGTGTGTGAGTGAGTGTGTGTGTGTGTGTGTGTGTGTGTGTGTGTGTCTGTGTCTGTGTGTAAGTGGGTGAGTGATGGATGATGCAATGGGGGGGGGGGGGGGGGGTTACAGGCCACAAGGGACCACTTGCAGAGCCTTCCAAAATTCCTTATCATTTGCAAAAATCACTTGCACTGTTATTATTGTTGGTTTTACCAATAGTCTTTAGGAAATACCATTCTGACTGCCATCGGCATGAAACCATATATACTGTGGTGAGAGTTTGCGCGGAGCCTATTTAAACCAGGGCATTACATCTGAAAAATGTTTGGCAGTAAAACATTGGAGAACGGAGAGAGGGAGGGTAGGGAGCTTCCAACTATCAACCATCCTCCAGCCTGTTTTCATAGCACGATCCGGGACACATTCAGTGTTTCTATATTCAGGGAAGTGATCCTGTCCATGGGCTTGGAGGAAAGGCCAGTTTGAAGCAACAATGCATGGATGCTGAATGACCTGTTGGCCCTGTCTGGGGTGCGGACGTCCAGCGAAGGTCTTCTGGCCTCTCGGGAGGATGGGGGCTGGGGGGGGGGGTGTCAAGCGGTGCTTGGTCCTGTTTCTGTCCTGGCGCTCATCTGTCTTAGCGGTAAATATTTACAGAGCATCTTTTCAGAGGTCCGAGTGTTTACCGCTCCTCTCCGATGGAGACCACGTGCACTAGGGCCAGAGTAATCCATGAGTTCCAGTGTGTGTGTGTGTGTGTGTGTGTAGGTGTGTGTGTGTGTGGTGTGTGCAGTGTGTGGGTGTGTAGGTGTGTGTGTGTGTGTGTGTGTGTGTGTGTGTGTGTGTGTGTGTGTGTGTGTGTGTGTGTGTGTGTGTGTGGTTTTTGGATAAAGTACTTCCTTTAGTTCCTCCGCAGTTTACTAACATTGGTCCCTGGCTGCCGTTCAGGCCCGAACTCTGAGCGCTGGTCTGGTTCTGAATCCACTGACATTGGAATGATGAGAGAGAGTATGAGCAAGATAGAGAGAGAGAGACAGAAAGAGAGAGTGAGAATCTCATTGCAGAGTGGTCATACCTCACCCTCTTTCTATCGCGTCTCTATATCGCTCTTTCTCTCCTTCCCTCTCTTTGTCTTGCCTGTGGTTTGGTGATGACTCCTGTATGAAAGCCAAGCAGAGAGAGCGAGAGCGAGAGGGAGAGAGAGAGCGAGAGATGGTGAGAGAGGGAGAGAGAGAGAAAGAGAGTGTGAGAGAGAGAATGAGAACTAGGACTGGTCACACAAGGTATTCACACCCATTGCACCGCCTATCCCAGCGGCCTCCCTTTTCAGGTCAAGGTCAGACTCGAACCAGCGACCCAATGCCCATGGGGCCAACACTATACCACTTTACTACATGGACATGTTTATTACTAGGGGCAAATTACACTATATTTTGAGAATAGAGTAGTCTTCCATACTTTGTAGCTAAAGTGAGCTTGGTAGGTGGGGTAAAATGGCATTTGTATGCCTTATAAACTGGTTTACCGGAAGTAAACACATCAAAATAATCACCAACCATGTTTCTAAAGTATACAGTGTCAAAAGTAACCTTCAAAACGGACTTTTGAGAAATGATGTTTGTACCCCTTTAAGATCCAGCCTGCGTTGGAGAGATGCCTCGATTTTTATAGGCGAACTTCAAACCAATGCATCCAATTCTATTTTTCAAAATATTATATTTGAAATATAAAAAAAACGGAAAAGAGACACACACACAGACACTGGTTTAATAGTAGATGCCATTTATATGTGATATTTAGCCCCCTATAGGCTAACTGGTACATTGTGCTTATGAGGAATTACTGTAATTGACACTGTGATGTCATGGAATGTGATATCGACACCAAACATTTTTCACATGTTAAGGGAGGTGTCCTCAATGTGCATTGTAAGTTTCAAGATTATGCTACTTTCTGAAGTTGACTTGTGGTTGATACAATAATCTTCAATAATTTTGAATTTTTACCCAATCAAAAATCCATTTTAAATTTAAGACCAGACAAGTTCAAAGCTCATAAATATCAAATCCGTTTTTTATTTGAAGCTATGGTTCTGAAGAAGAATTTTTTTGAAGCTTTCAAGTACAGCTAAATCTATCCTGACGGACATTATGGGTCCAAGAGGCAAACATTTTCAGCATGCGAAATAAGGCATGAACACCAAGTTTCAGAATAGTTAATCCATAGAGGCGGAAATGCCAAGCTTTTAACTTTGACCGGAAGTTATAGCGCCTCCTATGGGAATTTCGGCACCAAACCTTTTCGAGACCTGCTTACTGGGAACATGAATATATCCTGAAAACCTTTGACCAGTCCACCGCGGAGATATAGGCGTTACCAATCCGGAAAATAATAATACCCAAACAACACAGTAACAATAGGTATCCACAGATACTCTGTGAATACCTAATAAAGTAGAGCTGTCTGTGTATGTGTTAACCTGGACGTACCCTGTACACAGACTCTGGCCGGGGATGACATTATCAGCGTTTGCGGTCTAAACATCAGATAAATTGTGTTTTATAACTTTTTTCCAGAATAAATAGGGGTAAATATCATTAATGGCTGGAAGTTTATTGGATCAATGCCCTCAATGCAAGATTGCTGTATAAGGATATTTCTAAAGCGCTTTAGTGAACTTGGTCGGATGAAAAGGCCAATGCTACAGATATCAGTCCCTGCAGACATACCTTCTACCAGCCATCGTGGAGGGCCTTCTGGAGCTCACACAGAGCACACAGGCAGAGAGGGCCACAGGAAGGGGAAGGGGTGGGGGCAGGGGGAGATTATGAGGTGAATGGTCAGAACGAAGGGGTCAGTAGTGGAACAAAAATTCCAGAAAGTTAAAAGTAAAATCCCAGCCAGGGTTTTGTTCCACCCCTTTCCCCGGGCTCCGGTGGTTTTCAGAGATTGGTGGTTCCTCTGGGTTAATGGTGGCTCGTTAAGTCATTCCAAATCATTTGACCCAACAAAAATTCAGGTTCGGACTCTTCCTTTCGCGAACCTGGAATGTCCACCTCTGGTAGAAGTGGGCATTTGGAGACGCAGCTGTAAAATGTGACACAGCCATGTCTAGGACTTTACTTAGTCTGGGTGTGGTCTCACACATGATTGGCAACCAAGCTCAATGTGAAGGGGTTGGAGGGTTGTGTGGGTGTGGGGCGGCCCCCGGAGCTTGTCAGGGCCCGGTGTGAAAGCGCGGCGCAGCGTGAAAGGCTGGGAGTGTGGCTTTGGGCAGCAGTAGAGAGCGCCTTCGGTTACCGGCCCCGACCCACTGTGCTTCGACAGAGCCCGCCACACATGAGATTTGGGTAATGAATGCGGTTGCGGCGAATGAGCGTTCGCGATGAGCCCTGCGGTCGATGAGCGAGCACGCTCGATTGAGAGAGAGAGAGAGAGAGAGAGAGAGAGAGAGAGAGAGAGAGAGAGAGAGAGAGAGAGAGAAATTATGGAGTATGCTAAGTTATACGTTTGGAGAGCAGAGTAGAAAATATTTAATGGGAGTGTTTATTTGGATAAGTTCTTGGCAAGCACGCACATCCCTGACTCCTCTCATTTGCCGTTTTACTCAGTAAACACTCTGCAGCATGGAAGCATGGATCATTGAGGTCAGTTTGCACGGTGCACCACCGTGTGTGTGTGTGCATGCGTTTTTCGCGTGCGGGACGGACTATTTTCCACCCATATATTTGTGTGTGTGCGTGTGAGCAAGAGCGAGAGAATGTGTGAGTGTGTCCTGGTGAACCGGTGATCCGCGGTGTAATTACATATAATCATCCAAAATGTTTATGCTGTACGAAAAGCATAGCTAGGACAAGTGATTGGCTACTCAGGCTAGCCTATGGCTGCCTCGGGAGGCCAGGCTGGACCGCCCAGTCATTAGCCAGCCCCAGGAGCAGCCTACTGGGCTCCACACACCCAGGGTCTGGGGTCTGGAGGTCCGGGTTGGAGGGAGGACCTTTGAGGTTTGACCTTCATCTGGAAGGAAGTTTAAAATGGGTCAAAGGTCAGTCGAACGCGGAAATGACAAAGGTTACTGTGTGTGTGTGTGTGTGTGTGTCTTTCAGCATGCAGTGTGTGTGTGTGTGTGTGTATGGGTGTGTGAGAGTGCATGTGTTTTAGAGAGTATAATAGAATGTGTGTGTTTGTTTTCGTGCGTGTGTTTGTATTAGTGTGTGTGTGTGTGTGAATTACCATGTCTGTACTAAAGAAGGGAGGGAGGGAGGCAGGGAGGGAGGGTGTGGTGGGGGGCTTCTGGTCCGGCTTTAGTCCTCTGACTCACATCCATATTTCATATCTCAGCGGCTTTCAAACAAAGCCGTGCGATGTTGATACAATCTCCCGGCACATTGACTGGGGGGCTGGAGGATGTGTGTGTGGGAGGGGGTGGTTGTTGCTTGGGTGGTGGTGGTGGTAGTGGTGGTTGTGGGGGGGGGGGGGGGGGGGGGGGGGTGACTTACATCTATGTCTGGGTTCCCTTGAGCTCATTCGATCGGCTTGATGTTGGATGACATGAATATAATAGATAGGTGATGACAAACAGATGATCACATCAGTGATTCTTTAGTGTGTTGGTGTGAGATAGTGTATGTGTGTGTGTGTGTGTGTGTGTGTGTGTGTGTGTTTGTGTGTGTTTATAGGTGTGTGTGTGTGTGTGTGTGTGTCCACCTGTGTTTACTTGGTCTTAAAGCAAAATTACATTTTAAGTGTTACAATATGAGAACAGAAACTGCTCAGTTGGCAGAACAGCTGGGTGAAGTCGTTTGAGCATCTATAAGTTTGAGATATTTGCATTTTTGTCTTGCCAAACTACATCATGTGTGTGTCTTGAATACATGTCTGTGTATGTTTTTTTTTATGGTTAAGAGAAATGAAGCTATATGTATGTTTTGGAGTAGCTCACAGAGACCCATGAATCGGCTAGCTAGCATCCTCTATCCATCAATGCCCTCTTTAAGGGCAGTAGGCCGAAGCATTAGCACAGACCACCTTTATCCCTGGTTCTCAGGACACCCATTCATACAACTAAGCAGGGGAGCTATCTATGCCATGTGTACTGGACACACACGCAGACACACATTCTGCATACCCCTTCGCCAACAAACACAGAAGTAAACATCCACACATTGCCCACACATACACACCTACATACACAACTTTGTGTGCGTGCCTATTGCTTTGACTGCGTGGTATGTGTTTTGTGTGTGAATGTGCGCATGTATGCATGTTTCAGCGTGTGCACACTGCTTTGCATCTGGCACGATGCATAAACAAACATCTCTGTTTACTGTCAATGAAGATAGATTTCCTTTTACTAACAGCCCATATTTATTTGAATAATTGATCTGAAAAAAATGCGCCTTTCATCAGTTGTGTGTTTAATTTGTGCATTTCTTGCTGTGTTTACTTGTGTTTTGCTTTGTTTGTTTAAGTGGTGTGTTACTTGGTGTGTTACATGGTGTGTAACATGATGTGTGTAATGATTGTATAAATTGGGGAGTTTCATTAATGTGTGACTGGTGTGTTACTTTTGCGTTACTGGTGAGGTAATTGATGTGTTACCTGGTTTGGTAACTGGTGTTTGTTAATTGGTCTGTTACCTGGGCTGCTGGGCTGCTGGCCTGCTGGCCTGCTTTCAAGTATGGCAGGTTAGTTAACTCTGACTCAAGCGGCCTTGGTTTCAGAACAGCGGAGTTCCAACCCGAGGAACAAGTTCACTCAAATCTCTGATAGAGTGAACCTGTAAAATGTGCGTTCATGACAGGCTTCAAAAGCCATCATCTATCGCACCCTGAAAATGTGATTGGTCTGGGATCATATGGTCAGCTGTCCATGTGTGAGTGCTTTTATGGGTTGAAGCCTAGTTGGTTAATTTGCACTAGGCCTACTTCACCATGGAAAGGCGGGCTCTGCAAGACTAGTTGAAGCCATCTAGCATTCTGCAATTTATTTTATTTTATTGGTGATAGAAATAACAAAATGTGTATTGCAGAAGAAGTATCTTTTGTTTTGAAAGAAAGATGAAGATGTAGTTTGCTATAATCCTTAACCTGGATATCCAGTTAATCCAGCTTCTTGAAACTGAAATATTAATTTCAAGTTAATGTTATGTTAATTACAATGTTAATTGGTGTGTGTACTCCTCTCTGTACTGAAGAGTAGACATCCGGTTGTTTGTTAACCAGCCTGGCTGGGTGGTAGACTAGGTCAGGTACTCGTTGTCAGAGTCAGCCTGTAACGGGGCAAGAATAAGCAGACCACATATTCACAATGACCCCAATGCCACACGTGGTTGTTATTGTTGTTGTTGTTGTTTTGGTGGTAATGTGGGCCCTACCGTAGGCCTGCTTGAATGTGAGCACACACACATACACGCACAAACTCACAAACACATACACGCACCTCCACGTTGGTTGCTATTTAGCTAACCTCAAAAGTCTCTTTGTTTGGATTGTAGAGTCAACTTGTTAAAAGTCATATTCATTACCTCATCACAGTCCTAAAGCATTACAAATAATAGGCCAGAATATACTAGAATGGGCTAGAACATGATCAGATAGAAGCGAATAGAATAGAATAGCCAGCTCCACATATGGAACTTCTATAACACGAGACTCTCAGTTATAGAATAACGACGTGCTTTGGAGTATTGTACCGGCCCTCTCCCCCTTCTCCTTCTCCTTCGTCTGTCACTCGCTTTCTATTTCTTCCTCCTCCCCTCCTGTCCTCTCTTCCTTCACCTGATGCAGCTCATTGCCAACATATGACGCATTAGCAGTAGTTTCTGTGTAAACAAGTCAAGGGAGAGGAGAATGTTCCGGGAAGAGCTTTACTTACTAAACACGCGTTGCAGCCTTGACTCTATGTGGTCACTGTCTATGATGTGTCAGGGAAAACGTCACCTTAGCCAACACAATGTGGACGATATGTACCACATGGATGATATACACTTCCCTCAACTGACCTTCCAATGGTCTCCCCATACATGCTTGGCCTTCTCTCTACACTTCTGGCCCCCAGTCAACCTTGCCACCGCTCCATCCAACATAGGCCTGTGATGTACCATTCCCCCATTCACACACTCACACATACACACACACAAGCATGCACGCACGCACACACACACACATACACACACACACACACACACACACGTAGTTGTGGTGGATCTTCTCGCTCGCTACAGGAAGTGGAAGGTTGAGATGTCTCCGTCGATAAGCGTCAAAGCTGTCATTTCGTGTTTGTAAAGCGACACGTTACCCGGACTACCCACCGGGCCCCCATACTTCCATTTCCAAGCCTCTTTCTCTTTCTTTCTTTCTTTCTTTCTTTCTTTCTTTCTTTCTTTCTTTCTTTCTTTCTTTCTTTCTTTCTTTCTTTCTTTCTTTCTTTCTTTCTTTCTTTCTTTCTTTCTTTCTTTCTTTCTTTCTTTCTTTCTCTCTCTCTCTCTCTCTCTCTCTCTCTCTCTCTCTCTCTCTCTCTCTCTTCTCTCTCTCTCTCTCTCTCTCTCTCTCTCTCTCTCTCTCTCTCTCTCTCTCTCGCTCTCTCTCTCTCTCTCTCTGTCACTCTCTCTCTCTCAGTCACTCTCTCTCTCAGTCACTCTCTCCCTCGCTATTTGCTGCTTACTAGCAATGTATTAGATAAACTGTTTACAAGTCTTCATGAAGTCATTCCTTTTACTGGCCTGCTCGGTCTGGGGTCCACCATTAATTCACTCTGTGATGTTTCCTCGTGTTTAAATTCATGGATCGTATGCTGTGTGGCTCCTTCCAGGGCTGCGGTTGTTGCATTTACTGTTGGGAGGTCAGCAGCGATCCAAAAAAGAGGAAGGCTGTGGGAGGTTCAATATGAGAGGTACAGCATGGCAGTGGAAAAAAGAGCCAGGCTGAGATTGAGTTGTCAACATTTCTCAGTTTTTCGTTTTTATTTCATCTCCTCGATCACCTTGAAGCAAAATAGAAATCTCTGCAAGTGTATTGCTGCACCATGAACTGGGAATATACGATCTGCCTTTTCTGTCTCCCTGCATAATTCTTTCTGTTGGAGATGGCCTTGTACAGCCGATGGCTGTTACCATGACTTGTGACCATGTGGGATTCTTATTCTTGTTCTCTGTCAATATTTAGTCACAGCCCTGTGTGTCTTTGATTGTTACAACGCTTACCTATATTCTCACTGACAGATAACAGCCCGTGTGTGTGTGTGTGTGTGTGTGTGTGTGTGTGTGTGTGTGTGTGTATGGGTGTGTGTGTGTGTGTGTGTGTGTGTGTGTGTGTGTGTTTGTGTTAGTGTGTGCATGCATGTGTGGGTGCATGCATGTGTGTGTGTATGTGTGTCTCCCTGTCTGTGGGTGCGTGTGTATGTGTGCAGGTAATGTGTTTCATTATACAAATTAAAAGGGGTGGCACACACATCCATAAACAAATGCACACTGACTCATGAGTCATACCTATTGACACACCCATGCCTCATGTCTTTATTCTGCAAACAGATGGGCAATGCCTGTTCATAGGACAATAATGGAATCTAGCCTGGTTATATTAGAGTAATGCTATAGCAAACCCTGGAAAATCATCAGTGACAGTTATGCAAAAAAAAAGAGGAAAATGCAGACCAAAGCCAGGGTCTTTTACTAGCATAGTTGTTACATCAACGAAGGGTTATGAAAGTTAACAAGGATATATAAAAGTTTAAATGGTTCATTAAGAAATTATGAAGAATGAATAGGAATTTATACATGTTTGTGTTTATAATAAACGCGCAAAAAAAGCCTTCTTTGTATCGTTCCGGTGCTTTTGGCAGGAGAGTTAATCACCACTGAGCACTTGGATGGAATGAAAACACTGTGCTTTCAGTTCATGTGCTGTGATCTGTTTTTCTGGTAGTTCATCATGAATTATTTTATTCCTATTCCATGAAAACACTACTCATATCTTCACAATGAGTTGCATCATTAAAATCAAACATGACTGAATGCCATATTTACAGGTCAAATCAAATTTTATTCTATATGAAAAAAGAAGCTACATTTAAAATACCCTTGCGTTTTGTGTTGACTTGCAGATAAACACACACACACACACACACACACACACACACACACACACACACACACACACACACACACACACACACACACACATGCACACACACTGGATCCCCAGCCGTGAGAGTGCATGTTAAAGCCATCGGGTTCCACCCCTCTGGCCCCTGGGGTGTACCGGAGGAATCTCGGTCTATCCATTAAAACAGAGTGTGTTTGTATGCATCTCTCCCCCACCACCACCACTGAGTCTGCTTTTCACATTACTAAATACTGTACATTCCACCAAATGGTAAACACACACCCCCAGCACACACACTCCCTTGGACTCGCCCTCCTCAACCCACACACACACACACACACTCCCCTGGACTCTCCCTCCTCAACACACACAAACACACACACACACACTCCTCTGGTCTGTCCTTCTATAACACAAACATGCAGATGCTCAAATGCACACACACGTAAACAAATACGGTGAGAGGTCTGGTTTTACATATGTAATTTTCTGTGTGTGGGAGTGGCAAACATAAAACTAGTGACTCAGAGATAAATAATGGTGTGTGTGTGTTTGTTCACGCATACATGTGTGATTATTGCCTTTTTTTGCATCTTTCACCTGAGGGGGCAGAAAACAGCTGGGCACAGTGCAGCAACATCTGACAGAGTCAGATGCCTGTCTCTGTCTTGTTTCCAAGAAGTCTGTGGGCTTATGTGTGTGTCTGAGTGTGTCTCTCTGTGTGTGTGTGTGTGTGTGTGTGTGTGTGTGTGTATGAGTGTGTGTGTGTCTGTGTGTGTATGGGTGCGTGTGTGTGTGTTCGTATCTTGTGGAAAAGCTCTCAGTAAAGATGTCCTGTACTAAACATAGCCTTCTCTGACCACCTGGGGGGTGTGTCGGAGGTCAAGACCTTATCTGACCTTGCCTCACATATGACTATCAGGCATCGTTTTGTTTTGTGTGCTTTGCCTACTTTTTATCTGCCTTTAAGGGGGGGGGGGGGGGGGGGGGGGCTGATTGAGTGCATGATGATTCAGTGGACTCCCCCCCCCAGGGTCAGGCAGAACTGCATCCCTCTCTTCCCTGCTTCTCTTTACTCATGTTCTTTTTCTTCTACATTTAAAGAACACTGCATGAGTGGAGCCAAGTTAGGCATCTTGCCTTGACTGTAGGCAAGTGGATGCCTACAGTGAGACTGTGGACACGGGAATTTACCCTAGAATGTTTTGACTGGGAGTCCCAGCACCCTAATACCACTACACTTTATTTTTGTCTAGTTAATGAAGGGTCTCTTGAGCTGTGTGGAAATACAGTGGGAGTTCTGCTGAGCTGCTGTGCTTTCAGATATAAATCTTCTCTGGAGGGATGCCTCACCGGTTGCTCTGGGACATTTCTTATTCAGTAAGTCCAGTAACCACCCTCCACCAACACCAACACATACCTCTGCCCCCCCACCCCCACCCCCACCCCCCTCACTACCATGCTGCTGAAAATAACAATTACACTTTTAAAGACAACTGGCTGCCAATTGGCCTTCATCAACACAGCTCTCTCTCTCTCTCTCTCTCTCTCTCTCTCTCTCTCTCTCTCTCTCTCTCTCTCTCTCTCTCTCTCTCTCTCTCTCTCTCTCTCTCTCTCTCTCTCTCTCTGTCCCTCCCTCCCCCTGTCGCTCATTATCTCTCTTTCTCTATCTTCCCCCCCTTTCTCTCTCTCTTTTGCGGGCCGGCCGATGGAGAGTCCCATCAAGGCAAGGGGTCCTAAAACCGCTCTGCTGTGACTCTGAGTGTGAGGAATAACAAGAAAGATGGAAAGAGAGAGCGAGCGAGCGAGAGAGAGAGCGAGAAAGAGAGAGATAGTGAAATTGAAAGATAGAGTGTGTCTATGAGTGTGTGTGGGTGTGTGTGTGGGTGTGTGTGTGTGTCTGCATGTGTGTGTGTGTGTGTGTGAGTGTATGTGTGTGTATGTGTAAATCTATGTGTGTGTATGTGTGTGTGTATGTGTGCATGTGTTTGAGTCTGTGTGTTTGTAAATGTGTATGAGTGTGTGTGTGTGTGTGCATGTGTATGGGTCTGTGTGTTTGTGTATGGGTGTGTGTGTGTGTGTATGTGTGTATGAGTGTGTGTGTGTGTGTGTGTGTGTGTGTGTGCGTAGGTGTATTTGTTTGTGTGTGGGGGTCATGGGGAGAATGGCGGGTTCTTCTAATGATAGTGTGTAAACCTGTGTTTTCAACCCAGCACAGCACCCTCACACCTATACACCACATGGCGGCAAGTCGCTGCTCTTAAATACCCACCATGCTCATGTGCATGTTCTGTCGCTGATGGCAATCATGTTTGCTCTGACGTGAACCTGAGAGGAGTGTGGCCAAAACAGCTGCTGTGTTTTCAGAGGAGGCAGGCATGTGATATAAGGAACTTCATAGTTTGTGTGTGTGTGTGTGTGCTTGTACTTGTATTTTTGTCTTGAGGCATTTGTGGGTACATGTGTGTGTGTGCCTGTGTTTGTGTGTGTGCGTGTGTGTGTGTGTGCGTGTGTGTGCGTGTGTGTGCGTGTGTGGGTGTGTGTGTGCATGCATATACATGTAAGCACCTATATGCTGCCTGCTGTCTCCCAGCTATGAGGAGTGGCTGTGGTGGCTTGGGGTGAGGGGAATAGAGTGATGAGTTGATGGGGAATGCAGACTCAGCACCCATAGTGTCAGCATGCATCTCTTGGCTAGTGGCCCGTTGGTGGGTCTGATTGACAAGCAGAGAAACATAGCACAGGGTCACATGGTCTACAGGGAACCTTGGTCGTGAACAGGCACGTTGTCACGGCTGGGTCAGCCCCTGGGTCCACACACTAACCAACTGGACTGACTGAAAGACTCTGTCTGTCTGTCTGTCTGTCTGTCTATCTTACTCCTGTGTAGAACAATCTATAGTCTCACTCCTAGCTCTGCCTGAGTCCCTCTCCACCCCCCCCCTCCCCCCCCCACGCTCAACTCCCTGTCTGTCCCTGTTGCTGAGGCTCAACATGAAGGGACTGAGTGCCCATGATTGAGGTGACCAAGTTCATGGGCAGATAGAGAGAGAGAGAGAGAGAGAGAGAGAGAGAGAGAGAGAGAGAGAGAGAGAGAGAGAGAGAGAGAGAGAGAGAGACAGACAGACAGACAGACAGACAGACAGACAGACAGACAGACAGACAGACAGACAGACACAGAAAGGGAGACAGAGAGGGAGAGAGACAGAGAGACAGAAAGGACAAGAGAGAGGGAGAGACAGAGAGAGAGAGACACACAGAAAGAGAGAGACAGAAAGGAAGAGAGAGAGGGTGAAAGAGAGAGACAGAAAGAGAAAGACCGAAAGGAAGAGAGACAGAAAGGAAGAGAAAGAGGGTGAGAGAGAGAGAGACAGAAAGTAAGAGAGAGAGGGAGAGACAGAGAGAGAGAGAGAGACAGAAAGGAAGAGAGAGAGAGAAAGAGACAAAAAGTAAGAGAGAGGGAAAGCCGAACTTTTGACTGTGCAGGCCAAGGTCAGCTGACCACAAAGCAATCCCTTACAAGGGAACACAGCTGATCAGAGCACAGGGCTAGTGTTGCCTCGCGTGACGTACACTCCTCCTATACAAACATAACATGCTAACACACATCGGAACACTCTGCCCGTGGTGCGAGTGCTATCCACACTCATATCATTGCATCAATACATTCACTCAGTCACGTACGCAGTCACATGCACGCCAAGAAACCAACAGTGCACACAATAACATGCTAACTAAGCCTCTGCACACACAATTTGTACACACAGATGTATGTTTGGCACTAAGGCCTACAGGTTCATGAGTTGACACACATTCAGGGACACTCCCTCACACACACACACACACACACACATACACACGCACACACGCACGCACGCACACATACACACACACACACACACTCACACTAACACACACACACACACACACTAACACACACACACGACAGAGGCCTCTTGAATGACACCCCAGCAGAAGTTTTTTTCTGACCAGCATTTTTATTCATGTCATGTGGCGACATGGTTTATTGTCTTAATGGGGTTTGATCATAGAAAGATAAAACAGTAAGAACTGTTTAATGTTAAATAATAAACTAGTTTATCTACACAATATTCCCACTGGGATGCATGGGAGACATCCTAGGTGTTTTCTGTAATATGACCTGATCTGTGTTCTATAAAAACACAGCCACATTATATACAGTGTATGTGTGTGCACACACACGTTTCTCAGCCACACGCACCTTTCTTAATGTCTGTTTACCCAAGTTATTTAAGCCTTGTCTTTATCTCGATTTTGCTAAATAAATAATAATATTAAGAATATAATATTACAATCAATAACATATTATTATTGTTGTTCTATTAAGATACAATATATTAATAAATCAGATATATTATTATATATCAGATAGTAATATTTTCAACAGTTTATAAATAATAAAGCTATTAAAACTATTCAAAATAATAAATATATCTTTCTCTCTCTTTCTGTCTTTTTTTCTTTGGGACTAAGCATTCTGAGACGTGAAGGCCACACCTACTGCTACCATGGCAACTGGGTGCACGTCACTCCAACCTTGAGTCTATACTAATTGGTCATGAGACTATGGAAACACATGATAGGTCTGAGAGAGAGAGGGGGAGCGAGAGCGAGAGAGAGAGAGAGAGAGAGAGAGAGAGAGAGAGAGAGAGAGAGAGAGAGAGAGAGAGAGAGCGAGAGCGAGAGACAGACAGACAGACAGACAGACAGACAGACAGACAGACAGACAGACAGAAAGAGAGAGTGGGAGAGATGCATACGGAGATGTTAGAAAAGCATTTAGGAAAACAGTGAAAGCCTGTATATTATATAAGTAAATCCCAGCACAAAATGGCGTTGAAAGTAAAACATTTTTTTGATTAGAAGGTTTCCCCCTGGCCATTAGGGCAGGAGGGATCAGGCAATCAGAGGGTCATTACTCTCATTTACTCACTAACTCATGACGTCCTTTAATCATACAACATGCCCCCAGGGAATTTGTTCATGTTTGTGCAAGTGTGTGGGTGTGTGCATGTGTTTGTATCTTTGTGTTCATTTGTATACATGTTTATGTTGACAAATTCATCATTTGTCTAATTAGGGCAAAATAAATTGATCAAACTTCCCTTATTTGATTGCTACAGCTGTCCTGCACATTTAATAAAACTGTAACCCTGCTCCAACAGCAGATCAATTCATAGATTAATCTTTTCAGTCTGTAAATCCCTTTGGACAAAGTATTATACTAGTACATGTAGACTCTCAATGGGTTTATTCAACATATCTATACTCTACTGTACTTTTTGCCTTTGCATTTCTTACGATAATTCCTTCCGGGAAACCTCGTATGGTTTCCACCTATTGTACCACTTTAATGGGCTGATTTATATCTGTAGCAATACCCCCTAATAACACCCTCCTATATCTCAGTCTTGTTTTGTACGAGATATCTAGGGTCTTCTCATTAAATGATGGACTCATTCTGAGAAATGTAAATTAAACTAAATCACTGGGATTAAGGTGAAACTGAAAAGGCATGCAAAATCTGCATGGTGAGGCTCTGCTCTTGTGTCCTTTCAAGGACTTTGAAGGAGAACCTTTGAAACCTTCTATGCTTCTGCACTCTGGATTATAAAAAATATACTGAGGATATGATAAATAGGATTGAAAGACAGCATTGTGGATGACATAACATGGATAAATAGGTAATCAATTTTGGCAGGAGTGCACACGTGTCTTGCAGTTGAATAATATGGTAATTTGAGATTTTTAGGGACATATTTCATGTGCTCGCTTTTTGTTACAGTCTTCTTCTGCTCATGTTTTTACATAAGCATACCCAAACATAACTTCACTTGATGCCGAGTATAGCAGACAGCTTCCTATATGCCCATGAACCTTATTAAAATTACAATGGGTCCTTTAAAACCCTGTACTTCCGTTCTCTGGGGCGGTGCATCTCTGCCTGAACCAAGCTGATTCTGGTCTCCACAGCTCCCATGACCTTAAGAGCTCAGTTACTGTAACTGCGTGGCTGCAGAGGGACCAGAAACCATATTAATAAAACAAGGTTGAGAAGGGAACAACTCTGTCCCCAGGCCAGCAGGTTATGAGAAGGTACTCTGCCTAATGCTGTTGAATATGGCAGACAGATGGCTGGCTCCCTGTCTACATGTCTGTTGTTTAAATACCTCACTGCAGTCAATCTCTATTCATGTCCCTCTTTCACTGTGTGTCTATCTATCCGTCGCACCAAATGACCTCCCACCCGTCTTGTTTAGTTATTGTAATATGCTGTAATATATTTTGGACATCTGGTAATGCTGACCTGATCCCTGCATTGTTTCAGGACATGGCCACCAGCCCTCCCCCATCACATGATCACTCACTTCATCTCTGAACTAGCTAGTCATGCCTGACTCACTTTAAGAGTCCCCACAGACTAACCGTGCTCCAAGTTGGGTGTGGGTGTGGGTGTATGTGTGCGTTTTGGAAACTTCTACTCACTCTTATTTGTCTTATTTGTCTATGAATATGCAACCTTAGCATGAATTGTGGCTTGGATTGCATCATGTTTGTAACCTCCTTTGCCTTACGCTTGCATAAGAAACACACATGCATGCATGCACATGCACATGCACACACACACACACACACACACACACACACGTGCAAACACACATACACACACACACACATACACACACACATGCAGGCATTGACACACACAGACACCGACACGCAGACATGCACACATGCACACATGCACACATGAATGCACAAACCCACACACACATGCACACACACACAAACACACACACACACACATACACACACACATGCAGGCATTGACACACACAGACACCAACACGCAGACATGCACACATGCACACATGAATGCACAGACCCACACACACATGCACACACACACAAACACACACACACACATACACACACACGCAGGCATTGACACACACAGACACCGACACGCAGACATGCAGACATGCAGACATGCACACATGAATGCACAGACCCACACACACATGCACACACACAAACACACACACACACACACACACACACACACACACACACACACACACACACACACACAAACACACACTTGCACAGAAACACCTTCTTGTAAGAACCAGGCCAACTGATAAGATGATTGGCAATAGATAAGGGCTTATCAGACCAATACTGTAGGGGCTGACTGCTTCAAATCAAACATCAATCAATGCAGACAAACCTACTTAACAAGAAAACCCTTTAAGCAATATGAGACTGTTTACAATGGCTCCTTTCCCATTATCCCATTTTTTTTGTTGGGGATACATTACAAAACCCAAAAATGCTCAATTTACAAGAAGAGGGAAGGTTTAGTTTAACCACCTACAGTACAGTGGAAACAAACACAGGTGTAATTGTAAAATCCAGGTTAGGCTACTCTAAGCATAAAGTCCATGACCGATAGTTACCTAGGTCACTAAGAGGCTATATAGATAGCAAGATAGTAAGCTTTAGAGCAGAATAAATATACAGTAGGCAGATAGCGCTTTATTTGAAGTGTCTACTGTTCATTCCTAATTGTGTGTCAGCAGTCAGCTGACTGAACTCAACTGCATATCAGGTGATTCCTACAGATGACAGCTTTGTTGTGTCAACCATCTATTGTTCATTGTTCAGTCTATTGAACGTCGGTTGGCTTACCACAGGTTTTCAGTGATTTGTCAAGTGACCAATTCATAAGCCTTAATATGCGGTATAGCTGAATCGTGTTCATAGCCATCCGCGTATTAATTACGACACACACATCTATAGGTTCTTACACTTTAACTTTTTAAAGGTATCCACAACCGGATCATAAGAAAATTAACACATTTAAAATGTATTTAATTGGTTTTAACAGTTATTGAAATCACTATTGACAAGAGCTTTGGGAAATCAGCTTGCTAGATGCTAGCAAGCTTGCTACAGTTAATGCTACAGCTTTCATGGTTGCTGTTTTGTTTTTTCCGAAGGTACATGGCCAGACACCACCTGTATCATATCCACTATTCATCACCATCTGTAGTCCCCGAAAGCAGTTATTTGGTTTTATCTGACATTGTGCCAGGGGAGCCAAAAAAGCGAAAGTTCAAACGTAACAATGTAACAACCTTAACCAAACCAACCCACCTTTCATTATTATTATAATAAATATATATGATTACTATAAACATTTACTGTTGTTTTTTGGTTTATGTGAATGAGAGGGAGTAAGCTGAGTTTAGGATTTAAACACGGTCTGCCAAACTGTTCTGGTTCCTCTTAAGAGAAACCCCAGATGGTTGGAGGGAAAGATGGAAAGATGGACGAGAGAGAGAGAGAGAGAGAGAGAGAGAGAGAGAGAGAGAGAGAGAGAGAGAGAGAGAGAGAGAGAGAGAGAGAGAGAACATATTGTGCTTTAGGGTATCATAGTGCAGGAAGTGACATCACAAGTTAGGAACATTCCACACCTGTTTTTTTGCCCAGACTTGGCTGGACTGGCTGGCTGACCGACTGTTTGTGTGTGTGTATATGTGTTTGTGTGGGTGAGTGTGGGTGTGTTTGCTATTGTGTGGGAAACAATTGATTGACAAAAAGTTGACTGACAGGAACAAATGAACAAACCAAACATTTAGCTGATATGGTATGTGTGTGTGTGTGTGTGTGTGTATGTGTGTGTGTGTGTGTGTGTGTGTGTGTGTGTGTGTGTGTGTGTGTGTGTGTGTGTGTGTATGGCAAGCCCTTTTAACATTTAATCAGTTGCGGTAATAGCAATTATAGATAGCAACAATTCCTTTTTGACTAGTTATAATTCCAAGCCAACAAATCCATAATGTAATTTTGACTAGTAGCAATTCTAATTAAAGATATCTACAATTTATTTCTCACTAGTCAAAATGTTCATTCTTGACATCAACAATTAATTCCTTACTAGTGGAAATGTTAACTGTAGATATCTGTAACTTAATTACAACTAGTCAACTTTTACCATTCACTTCCATTCAAACTCAATTACAGATATCTATAATTCAATTTTAACTTGTTATAATTCGAAGTCGACATATCCATAATGTAATTTTGACTAGTTGCAATTCTAATTAATGATATCTACAACTCAATTCTCACTAGTCAAAATGTTAATTCTTGATATCAACAATTCAATTATCACTAGTGGAAATGTCAATTGTAGAAGTCTACAATTGTTCTTACATTACAGATATCATTAATTGAATTCTAGATATCTAAAATTCAATTCTGACTAGTCAAAATGTAATTATTGATATGTCGGCTTGGAATTGTAACTAGTAAGAATGGAATTTCAGATATCTAGAATTGCATTTCAGATATCTGAAATTGCATTGCAGATATCTGAAATACAATTGTAACTAGGGAAAACTATATTCGTACTAGTAACAACTATATTTGAGATATCTACAATTCCTTTTATAACTAGTCAGAATATAATTTTAGATATCATAAAAGGAATTTCGACTAGTCAAAATGTAATTGTAGATATCTTCAATGATGTACATACATATCCGAAACTAATATGGTAATTAAACGTAGACCAATGGCTTTGTAGTATTTTAATAATATGACACCCACATATCCGAAATGGTTTGTTGATATTTCGGACATATCGGAAATGCAATTGTTGATATCTGAAATGGGTAATTACATTTCCACTAGTTACAATCCTTTTTCAACATGTGGAAATTCATTTCTAGATATCTGTAATCATTATTTTTACTAGTGAAAAATGAATTATTGATATCTATAATTAAATTAAAGATATCTTTAAATCAGTTTTGACTTGTTGAAATGTAATTTCTACATATATATATAACAAAATATATTTGTAACATGTGAATCTTTTTTACAGATATCATAAATTAATATTTTAACTAGTCAAAACGACATTTTGACATGTCGAAATGCCATTTCCACTAGTCAAAACTAAATCGCTACTAGTCAGCCCAACTGATTAAATGTTAAAAGGGCTTGCCATAGTGTGTGTGTGTGTGTGTGTGTGTGTGTGTGTGTGTGCGTGTGTGTGTGTGTGTGTGTGTGTGTGTGTGCTCATGCAACGTGGTTTATTTGAGCTAGTATGTGACATAATGAGTGGGCAGTTTGTACATGCTGGAGCACAGTGTATGTGTGTGTGTGTCCGTGATGGTACATACATGTGCTTTTTTTTGTCCCGAGGAAATGACAACATTTATTAACATACAGACACTAAATAACAAGTGTGATATTCACTGTAGTTATCTTGCACTCACCACACACACATATAACTGTGTAATTCACTTCCTAAAGGTTTGTCTAATGCCTATGAAAATGAAAACATCAACATGGCTACTACAAAGCACCTCTGGCTTGCTCAAGATGTCATGGACAGTGTTTCACTGACGTATGTCCATCTGCAGCCGAGATGACTGCATACTTTGACTCCCACAGATGGCAAAGCTTAACGAATGGCAATGCGCTCACACCACAGTTGCAATTCAGTTATAATACAGGGTGTGTGATACAATACACTAGCTGAAACAGTATATAGTATGTATATATATATATTCATCAAGGGAGCTTGATGGGAGGTTATTAGGGAGGTTCTGGTTCAACTTAGAAGTCTATCCTGAAACCCAGTTTGACCCTTTCAGCCTGACCCGTGCCATTGCATCAAAGCTTATAATAACACGTCCTTTAAACGTTGTATGGCAACATATCCACTGTGCTGTATAATTGAGTGTTATACTCAATTGATGGATGGCAGCAATCTATGGGTTTATTTGTTTCTTTGGGTTCCCGTTTCAATTGACAGTGACACATGGTAACCACGGTGGCACTGTGGTGTACTGACTGATATCTGGGGAATATATAAAATGAAAAAAACAGGTGTGGAATGTTCCTAACTTGTGATGTCACTTCCTGCACTGTGATACCCTAAAGCACAATATGTTCTCTCTCTCTCTCTCTCTCTCTCTCTCTCTCTCTCTCTCTCTCTCTCTCTCTCTCTCTCTCTCTCTCTCTCTCTCACTCTCTCTCTCATTGAGAGTGTAACATGCTTTCTATCATTTGTGTCTGCCGTTGTGGCCATGCTTTATTTTGAGATTTTGTGTTTTCGTCGTCATACTCTCACATATGGGCAGATGATGTCCATTTGTATCCATCTACGAAGCAGATGTTTACACTTTAATAATTGAATAACTCTTTTTTTATTATTAATTCACGGTTGGCAGCAGAAGTAGGATTTAAAGTGTCATGTTAAATAACCGAGCGGGAAAGAAAGTATACAAATTGGACCCAAATCATATCATTGATACCCACGACACGTGCAGCAAGCCAACCGCTATGACCCTTCAGAGTTCTATCAGCACGCCTTAGTCCACACAGCTCTCCTACAACCGACGTTGGCTGGCGATCGAAGGAACTGATATTAGACACTGAGATGGGGCGCTCGATCGATGGAACAAGAAAGAAAAACTTAACAAAAACAAGGACTGACTTACGAGAGTCATCATGCGTGAGCCAAACTCACCATTTGTCATTAATTTAGGATTGGGGGCAGATGATCTTAGTTACTAATGGTTTACAGGCCAGCGTTTCCATGATAGTGATTCCATTGATCTTCTCCGTCATGCTGTTTGGTCCCGGGGGCTGGCATCAGCAGACGCTGATGCCGGCATCCAACCTTCAAGCCCCCTCTCTTATTGTTCTTCTCGTAAAAACCAATGAAAGTCAACGGGCTTTACTGGCATGTACGGTGGGTTTCAGTATGACACAACCAAATGGAGTGAACCCAATGAACAAAATCAGCATTGGAATGTCCCACACATTTTACAAAGAAATCATAATGAGTGAAGAGGGTTGCTTGATATTCAACATTTCTTTTTCTTTTTTGATGTTGTAAAGATGTGTGAGCAAACACGTGTATTTCCCTCCTCCAATGACATCATTAGGTCTAGGTTAGCCACCATCCCCCAATCTTTCTCTCGCTCTTACTTTATCATCCATTGTTCTTTCTCCTTCTCTCTTTATACAGCATGATAATCTTTTGTCTCTGTACTTTATCGGTTTCTCTAATTTTTCCACCAATCTCCCTTACTTCCTCTCACGTCCACACCATTCACCCTGCTCTATTTGTTAACTGTGTAGTACTTATAAATAGTATAACTGAATATGATTTGCATACCCCCCCCACACACACAGTGTGTGTTCTTGGCATTATGTGTGTGTGTGTGTGTGTGTGTGTATCTGTGTGTGGGTGTGTTTGTCTTCATGCGTAATCATGTATTTATGTATGCCTAAGGGTTTGTGGCTGCTGTGCTCTGAGCCAATAAGCCCCACCTGTGTGCCTAGCTTCTTTTTCCAGGAGGACCAGTGTGATCTCAACACTAGGAGCATTGTCACTGATCAACAGGCTCTGCTCCATTAACACTGCATCCTATCATGTTTCCTTTCTCCCGCCTCTCCAGCAAACAGCTAACAAACAGGTCATGAAAAAACACAGCAGACTACACACACACACACATGCACACACACACGTGCACATGCACGCACACACACACAAGCATGCACACGCGCGCGCGCACACACACACACGCACACACACACACACACACACAATCCGTTTCCCTCAACTTGTTTTCCTACATACATAAATAGTGTTTGCATGCAGCTTTTCTTCAGCATTCATTGTATGCTACAGCTGTATTGAAACATAGTGGAACACTGGGGGGGGGGGGGGGGGGTGGGGGGGGGGCGGGGTGAAGCGCCATAACCTTAGAGGAGGGGGTCAGGGGTCAGGAGGTCGGTCATGGAAGGAGAGAGCCATCTGGTTTAAACATTGACATGTCATACCTGGTCATCCTCTGCAGTAATGCGAGAATGTACCACACACACACACACACACACACACACACACACACACACACACACACACAAACATACTAAACTCAAATGGTGAAAGTCCACTCGCCAGTGACCTTCATTATGATGCAAGACCCTGATAATTATGTTTAACTTGTGGACACATACATAGACAGACAGTACACAAACTTTAACCCAAATACACAGACACACACACACACACCCGCACACACACACCCGCACACACACACACACACACACACACACACACACACACACACACACACACACACACACACACACACACATACACACACACACACACACACACACTTACTGACTCAAACTCATAGCAAATATTTTTAAATTGAAATATGTTCAGACAGCAATGTCCTTTGTATTTCAGAGATAAATAGAGGAAGAACACATTTCTGTCGAGGTCCACCACTCAGGCCTTTCAACATGATTAGTCACATAATAAACATACCACATTGTGACACCACCTTTTCCCACATAAATAACACAGTCAGTTAACTGCGGTTAGCAGGCAGCACAGACAGGGCCTGTCCTGAGCGTAGAGGGTCAAGCTGGTGGCTGCCATGGCAGGAATGGAAACAGGGCCCATAGCCAACAGCCGGGGGTTAACAGCAGGCCAGAGGGCAAAACAACACTTGGAGGGAGGACAGGCGTGGGTGACGTGGTGCTGGGGGTTTCGATGGGGGTGTGGGTGGTGGTGGTAAGATAACAAGAACAGAGTTTGGAGAGTTAATGAGAGAAACAGGAGTCCAGTGCACATGATGTCAGGCCTGCAGGGACTGACAGAGCAGAAACACACTACTGATGGGTAGTGTGTGTGTGTGTGTTTTTGCTTTGCTTCTTGTGTGAATGGTTGATGAGATGGAGGGACATAGAGAGCACACAGACTGTTGAGCTAACCAACAGACAGATTAGGTGAGAGTTAGGTGGACAGACAGACAGACAGACAGACAGACAGACCTAGCAGCTAACTAAATAAGAGCAAAAGGCAAAGAGCAAAAGTACAGAATAGAGTCAAATAACAAATGGCTGCTGTGATTGGGAGTGGGGGGGGGGGGGGGGGGGGGCATCTCTGACATGTTTATCTCAGAGAAGTCAACCATCTAATACTATAGCCCATTGCCTCAAGTACCCTTCAGCCTGCAGCTCCTCCTCAGAAACTCCTTCACTTAATTTGTACTTCTGTTATTTGTACTTCCCTGCAGTCACTCTAATGCAATAAGTATACCAATCCAAAGAGTAGACATCTTTGGATATGAATGAATAGCTTTTCTTTGCATGACGGAATTTCTTTGTATGATGCTGCCAACAGTAAGAGGGAAACTATTAGGCAAACCAAAACTGTGTCCTGTGATAATATGACATTACCATTGTGTTTAGTTTGGAATGTTTCTTGTGTTTAGTTTGGAATGAGTCTTCACAACAAAATATGGGATATTAATGTTTCATACTTTACGACTTAAGTACATAATTGATTCCATTTAATGTAGATTGCCAAGTACGTTTACTTAGTACTAATAATTATATTTTGAATTTGTACACTTAGTAGCAAGTGGAGTACAGGATATGAAAACTTTTTCCCGCTACTAATTAGAGTCCAGCTTTGAGTGAGAGATTGAGAGATTGAGAGAGAGAGAGGGAGAGAGAGAGAGAGAGAGAGAGAGAGAGAGAGAGAGAGAGAGAGAGAGAGAGACAGAAAAGGAGAGAGAGTTAGAGACAGAAAATAAGAAAGGGAGAGGTGTTGACTGCAGAAGCAATGTGGTGTGTGGGGTGATTGATGATCAAATAAGCTTGAAACTGTTGGAACCTTTTGGAGATAATCACAGCTGAACCAGAAACGTGTCAAAGGATCAGACACACACACACACACACACACACACACACACACACACACACACACACACACACACACACACACACACACACACTCACACAGGCATAGTATTTTTCCATTTCAAAGTGGGGACAATAAACCACCATTGTCATAGAGGGTGAGTCATCTGACCTGTTTCCCACCACTTACTGTACTCTGAGTATTATGCAGCACTAACCCCAGGCATGTAGGTGGTGTGCGTATTTTTAGCATGGGGTTACTAAAAGCACCTGTGGACAGTATGTAACTTATTTGCTTTGTTCCATTGCTAGAGACAAAGCAGCCCTACAGCATGGGAGTGTCAAATATGACTTCAATGCAATAGATTTCCTTTGTGGATGTTCTTCATTACCTTAATTACTCAATTATAAGTTGTCATTGTAGCCTTGAGTCATGAGGACTTGAATTGGTCATATGTAATCTTTCCATTAACACTGCATCCTATCATGTTTCCTTTCTCCCGCCTCTCCAGCAAACAGCTAACAAACAGGTCATGAAAAAACACAGCAGACTACACACACACACACATGCACACACACACGTGCACATGCACGCACACACACACAAGCATGCACACGCGCGCGCGCGCACACACACACACACACACACACAATCCGTTTCCCTCAACTTGTTTTCCTACATACATAAATAGTGTTTGCATGCAGCTTTTCTTCAGCATTCATTGTATGCTACAGCTGTATTGAAACATAGTGGAACACTGGGGGGGGGGGGGGGGGGGGGGGTGGAAAATAAGAAAATAAGAAAATAAGAAAATAAAAAAATAAGAAAGGGAGAGGTGTTGACTGCAGAAGCAATGTGGTGTGTGGGGTGATTGATGATCAAATTTCCTCCAGCTGTGACATGCTGTGACATGCTTGACATTGTCTTTTAATAAGCTGTCTCAGCAGTGTGAATGATTTATAATTTGTCTTTCAGTAAACCAACCTGAGCTATTGTATGCTGATTTCATAATTACAAAGGCATTTGCAGCTTAGCCTGTCTCTTTCTCTTTCTCTCTCTCTCCCTCTATTGCTCTCTCTCTCTCTTTCTCTCTTTCTCTCTATTTCTTTCTTTCTTTCTTTCTTTCTTTCTTTCTTTCTTTCTTTCTTTCTTTCTTTCTTTCTTTCTTTCTTTCTTTCTTTCTTTCTTTCTTTCTTTCTTTCTTTCTCTCTCTCTTCTCTCTCTCTCTCTCTCTCTCTCTCTCTCTCTCTCTCTCTCCCCCTCTCTCTTTGTCTCCAAGGAGAGGCTTCTAGAATGGCCATCATCCTCTGGTGCCACGGCAATGTCTGGAATGAGGATGGCCATGTGTCGGTTGATTAACTTCATGTTGCTCCTATGATGCAGCACTTTATACTCTGAGCTGCCTCAGTCGGTCGTCAACAGCAAGCAGCCCATGTCTTGCTTTCTTCAACACATCTAATGTTATCTTTCAAGAGAAGGCTCTTTCTCTTGAAAGAGCCTTCAGTGCTCAGCTTGGCCTTGACTTACACTATGATAACATAGAACCATGAGCAAATTAGGGATGCACAGATTTATTATCCATGGGCATATTGGTGAAAAAGAGGACGTTCACTGATGGCAGTGGCTGATGTTTATGTGTTTTGTTGATATCGATTCATGTGAAAGAAGGATGTATTGAAGGTTGTTTCGTAAATGTGTACGATTGATTTTGTGCTCATTCAAAGATAGTGTGATAAAATAAAGACTTATAATGAAGATTTCCCTGGCACAAAAGGGGTATAAATAAATAATAAATAATAAATAATAAAAAAACGAAATAAATAAACAAGTAAAAACTATAAGTATTGACATTGGCTATTGGCCAAATTGTTATTTTAAACATCAGTATCTGTATCAGCCCAGAATTTCACAATCTCTCTCTCACACACACACACACACACACACACACACACACACACACACACACACACAGACCCATATATATATAAATATATATACATATATATGTACAAAACACATGCATACACACAAAATAATACACAGAATGCACAGATTGAACGCCTATTGGTAATGCTAGGTATTCCGTAGCATTGTTAGTAGATCATTTTTAACTAGGCCATGTTTTGGCGTTTAAATAAATGTAACAATAAACAAGGATATGGGTACAATCTAGCAATAAATCAACATATTCAGAGTGCTCATGGCTTTTTACTACACAGCATTACCTGCCATGCCTTGTCTGTCACGTTGCATTATGGGTTTAATTGCATTTACATTATGATGTAGAGAATCCTGGGCCTGTGTCAAAACCAATAACACGAAAGTATTCATGGTTTCCACTCGTTCTCACAGTGGGGCCATGGTGCAGACAGCAACCAGGAAAAACGGGAAATGGAAATGTTTTCTCTGAATTTTGTGATGGCTATTTGCAAATACAAATTATTTTTTGAATAAAACCTTCACAATGTTAATGTTTAACTTACTTTAGAACACACACACACACACACACACACACACACACACACACACACAGAAACACACAAACACACGTATGAACGCATGCACGCACACACACACACACAGACTTCCCAACAGCACACATACACTCCCAAACACAGTCAAGGCCAAATTGGTACTGGCACCAACTAGGCAAACTCACCCTTGCACAGTGACACACATGCACACACACAAACACACATACACAACTCTTGTCTGTGACCACTGGGCCATGAGGACATGGACAATGGCAGCCTTTGGGCAGTTTGGGTAGCAGACCCCTGATATCAGCAGGTGCAGTGGCAGAGCCTATCATGTTACGCCTGTAATCATTCACTCGATTCTGCCATTCTGAATCTAGGGAAGTGGAAGTGTTGTGTGCTCTGTGTTTTAGATCTATATGGGTATGTTTGGTCCCGGGTTTGTGTGTGTGTGTGTGTGTGTGTGTGTGTGTGTGTGTGTGTGTGTGTGTGTGTGTGCATGTGTGTGTGTGTTTGAGGCGGTGTGTGTGATCCGCCATTGTGTGGCTGTCTCAGTCCATTACTCTCCTTATGCAAGAGGTCATTGCCTTTTCTTGACTAATGACCCTGTAAGGCTTCCGTACACAATGATGTAATTTCCCCAGGTGTGTGTAACACACACTGGGCTCCTCCTCTTGGTCTTACGTATGCTAATTTCATAATTACACAGGCAGTTGCAGGTTAGCTTGGCTCTCACTCTCTTTCTCTCTCTCTCCCTCTCTCTACTGTTCACACATGACAGCTTGTAAAGTTGATCAGGTAAGAAAATGCCTGCCGCTCACATTGACATTAGTTATACTTCTAACCAATGTATTCATTCTCTTGTCTTCTCTCTCTCTCTCTCTCTCTCTCTCTCTCTCTCTCTGTATTTCTATCTCTCTGAATTGGTCTATATGTCTGTTTTGTGTGTGTGTGTGTGTGTGTGTGTGTGTGTGTGTCTGTGTGTGTGTTGAGTTCCTGGCATCTATGGCATGGCTATATAGGTGCATCAGTGAGAACCAGAATGCTGTTCAAACAGGTATGCATCACTATAGATTAGCGCGCTGATGGACATGACCCACGTACTGACACCGCCATCCCTGAAAAGATTACCACACACAATCACTCACACCCAAACTCACACAAACATGCGCACACACACACACAAACACAACACACACAACCACACACAAACTTGCCAACAAACATGTGCACACACACACACACATACCTGCAGGCACATATCCACTTACACGCATTCATCTAAACTGGTTCTTAAAGCTATGGCTTTAAGCCAGTACAATGGAGGCCAATGCTTAAAAATCAACAAAAGCCAAGAACATTTTGACAAATGTATGCCAAAGCCGTTTTGTGACCTGGTGTCTGTCACAATCGGTGATGGATGGATGTTTCCACCGTTGTATTTGACTTTGTGTTTGAATGCTTTATAGAAGCCTTAGAAGCGGCTGGCTGTGACTTGTGTTTTGTGACTCCCTGTCTTTTGTTTGCCTGTAATCGATGACCTGATTCTCACTTGTGTGTGTATATGTGGGTCTGTGTATGACACAATATTACATCAATGTAGGCATTCAGTGTGTTCTGTTTTGTCTTTTCAGGTAGCTCGATAGCAGTGAGAGGTCAATGCTGGGATTATCACATCATTCAAATCTTTGTTTTTTGCAATTCATGAAAGGATTTGCATTGGAGGAAAGGGAAGGCATGGGTGTGAAAATATAAAAGAATGAGACACGTTACATTTCATTCATTTCCCCTAGGGAATCAGAGAATCAAGCAAATATAGATCTAGAAAGAATTATTATTATATCCCAGCATGTAGTTTGCAACAATTCAACAATTACTTCAAAACCTTTACAGGTAACTTTCTATCTACAAAAAAGTAGATAAAGAGAGATTTCTGAAAAGGACACGAATCAAAGACAACATTATTGCATAATACCAGACTACAAACCTCAGATGTTTAGCTAGTTCAAAGAAGCGGCCGTCCGAAACTCTCTGAGCTTCAGTCACTCACTTTCGTCTTCTTTTTTTTTTGTCGGCCCAGCTTTAAACCAATCCCAGTCACTCACTATTGACCATCACCCCGACAACATGTGCCCATCGCTGTGTAACCACGGCGACGCCAGCGTGCCATACAAGCACTGAACACCCAGTACCATGGATCGCATTCACACGTGATTCAACAGAGACGCAGAGTGACTGTGAAGGAGACTCTGTGTGTCGAGCCCCAACAAATTCAACCCGCACTGACCTGTGTTAACTCCTGTTGATTTTACATTGTTTGTCTGTTTGTGTGTGTCTTTGTGTTTTTGTGTGTGTGTGTGTGCGTGCATGTGTATGTATGTGTTTTTGTGTGTGTGTGTGTGTGTGTGTGTGTGTGTGTGCGTGCATGTGTATGTATGTGTGTGTGTGTGTGTGTGTGTTTATGTATGCTAAGGGACCTGTACTCTGTCTGCTCTGTGTTGGCGTCAGCTGCAAATGCCCCTCTTCTCTTTCTGCTCTTTACATTCTGTTTT
>JACYXH010000802.1:5669511-5689511 GCA_026745465.1 Lota lota
GGGAAACCTCTAAAGTCCCTGTATAGGGCCCTCAGGGGTGGGGCGTGGGGTGGGGGTCCTCCAACACCATTGCTCCTGAGCCTTTATGGAAGGAGCCGATCCACAGAACACAGGGCCTCCTTGTGCCCCCCACACTTCACACACATCCTCCTCCTCCACCTCCTCCTTCTTCTCCACCTCCTTGTCCTTCACCACCTCCTCCACCTCCTTCTCCTTCACCACCTCCCCCACCACCTCCTCCTCCTCCTGCCCCAACTCCTCCTCCTCCTCCTCCTCCTCCTCCCTCCCTCCCTCCATCTCCACCACCAGCAGCCAAGAGCCATTGACAGGCCCTTTACAATGGGCCCCGGCGCTGCCTTGTTGTACAGTAGAGAGAGGCGCTCCTCTCCTTCCATCCCCGAGGGTGGCTCTGAACCCGAGTAAGGGGACCAGGACAAGGGGCCGGCAAGGGGTGGTGGATGGGCTGGTGTGGAGGAGGGGTGGTGGTGAGGGGCGATAGCAACGACATACTTTTTTTTCTGTCCTTTTGGTTTTGTTTTTCAGACAAGGAGCCCTCTTCAATAGAAGCATCTGCAAGCTGTTGCTCGCTCTCTTATGCTCTGTCTCTCTCTCTCTCTCTCCCTCTTCTCTCTCTTTCTTCTTGTTTTTGACTGGATAAAATGGTCACCGCAAATGAGGGCAAATCGGCCGTGAATTCCTCAGCAGCTGCCAACGGTCGTGACTCTTCTGGTTCTATTCAAATCCCTCTCTTTCTCTCTCTCTCTCTATCCATCGGCGTGTCTCTCTTTCTACCTCTCTTTCTCTCTCTCTTTTTCTATTATGTCACTATATCTATCTGTCTATCTTTGTATCTCTCTATCCCCCCCCTTCTCTCTCTTTTTTGTACGATTTTAAGGGGCGTACAAACCATTAACAATAATAGCGTCCTCGTTTTTCTTCGCTCTCTGTTGTTTTGTGGCCTGACCACATAGACACACATACATCTATATGGGTTTTGGTCACATGGTACACACACACACTCCTTCAGTGTATGTCTGTCTATGTGTGTGTCTGTATCTCTTAATATACCCATCTATCCATGCGTGTGTGTCTGTCTCTGTCTTGTAGTATGCCGACCTGTGTCTCTCTTTCTGTGTGTGTGTGGGTGTGTGTGTGTGTGTGTGTGTCTCTCTCTCTCTCTCTCTCTCTCTCTCTTTCTCTCTCTCTCTCTCTCTCTCTCTCTCTCTCTCTCCCTGTCCGTCTCTACGGCTGTCTCTTTATCTGCCTCTCTCTCTCTCTCTGTCTGTCTTTCGGTCTGTTTGTCTCTCAGTCGTGTAACATCCTGCTTGTCCCACTGCTGTGGTGTACATGTCAACACCACTGGCTATTCCACCAACGGACCACCAACCAAACCCACCAATCCCATCCACTTTCTTCTTCCTCTTCTTCCTCTTTTTCCTCCTCTTCCTTCTCTTCCTCTCCATCCCCACATGCTTTTCTTGGATGACCGGAGCGGAGATGACACTCTGGTCCAGTTGGACCCCTGGGCATGAGCACACGCACACGTGCACACGTAAGCACCCTCACAGAAGAAGCAAAAGCAACAAACAGAACAACACAAGGCCTTTAGTGCTACACAGGCCGTCTGTTTCAAGGCCATCCGAAACGACACCCCGCCTTCTCCCCTCCACACAGTGGGCTTTACAGCGGGCTTACAGCCGTCCAATGCTTGCTCCTCTGCCCACATCTGCTCCTCTGGACAGCCGCGCTGGCTGGCTGGCACCCAGGGGCCAGCAAGGGTGAGTCCAGAAGGGGAACGGGTGTTGGGGTGGCTATGCTGGGGTTATTAGTGGGGTGAATGACGGCTCTGCCGGGGAGGGTGGTGCGGCTGACTGTTGGGTTGAGGGGTGTGTGTGTGTATGTGTGTGTGTGTGTGTATGTGTGTGTGCGTGTTTGTGTGTGTGTGTGTGTGTGTGCGGGGGATGCCTCAGAGCTGAGCGCGGGCTTCCATGGAGATGGACCCTTACAGTGTTTACAACTAACCAAGCACCCCCGCCTTCCTGCACCCCAACGCCCCACAGTAGCATTAGTTCCACCGCCCCCCCCAACCCCCCCCCCCCGCCCCAGCTACTTCAACAGGCTCACCATGTCCTTCCTCTTCTAATGTAAATGTCAGTAGCGCACCCCATAGCAGGGCGGTGATATACGACCGTTTGCTGTTATTCTACTTTCACTCCTCTCTCCTCCCACTCTCACTAGATGACTCTCTACCACTCGATCTGTCAATCGCTCTATCCATCTGCCCCTCTCTCTCTTTCTCTCTTTGACTGTATGTAAAGTGTGTCTGTAATTACATTATGTACCAATTGACAGTATGTGTGTGTGTGTGTGTGTATGTGCGAGTGTGTGTGTGTGTGTGTTGATTTAACGTGTGTGCTTGTGACAAGGGTACATGAAGACAAATAAATGAATGTCTCTAGCTTTAACACCGTATTATGGGTTCTCCGTCTCTTTCATTATCTCTGTCTCTCTCTTTCTGTTCTCTCTAGCTCTCTCACTCTTTCTCTCTCTCACACAGCCTCTCTTTGTCCTTTCTCACTCCCTCTCTCTTGCTCGCTCCGCTCGCCCTTGTCTGGGTGTCACTGGTTCACCACAAACACCAGGCCTTCACACTGGCACCCACAGACGTGAGCTGGTGGGAGAGAGAGAGTGAATGGGTGGGAAAGAGGGGTGGGGAGGGGGGGGGGTTTGGGGTTAAGGTTAGTATGTGTCTGGCTGTAAACCCCGGGCACCTGGCATGGTGCTGGTGCCAGCCAGCTCCTCTCGGGCGCTCAAAGCTCCGGCTCTGCCAAGCACCGCACCCGAAAGACTGATGAATGCAATCAATCAAAGGGGACTCAGCTGTGTCAGATTACCATGTATACCTGGTAATGTGTCACGTATAGTCACCTCCCCTGCCCCCTCCTTCTATGGGGATAGGGAACAACAAGCCCCAGTTCATGTTATAAATAAGTTATGAATACACTTGAGACTTGAAACTTGAAACCCAACAAGTTATTAAGTCTACGTGATTTGTGTTTTAAAATGTGGGGGCAGGATAGAGTTGTTCAACTGCCAGATAAAAGTTTCTGGATTCGATGCTACCTGCTCCTCAATGTATCTAGATTTGCTATAAGTCACTTTGGATAAAGGTCAGCTCAATTACTAAATACTAAAAAGCTGTTGCAATCAAATACTAACAGCACATGAAGAGAGTAGATTCATTCTAATCAATCTTTTGAATGAAAAGGAAACGACATTTATTAAGCTGTTTGTCTTTCAATATCAAGGCCACTCCTTGATGTTTTCTAATTGCAAATATTTTATTGGCAGGTATGATGATCTTGGCCAATGGGATTCAGAGAAGATTTTCGACAGAGCTAAATTCAACTTAACTAACGGCAGGAAGATATTAAGAAATAACCTTGTGGTTTATATCAAGCAAGGCCTTCCATACCCAGAAAAAATCCTATCTAAAATCTATAGTTAGAAGAGCTGTGTCACACACACGCACGCACGCACGCACACACACACGCATGCATGCACGCACATACACGCACAAACGCATGTATACATACACCCACAATCGCATGCACACACACACACACGCACACACACACACACACACACACACACAAACACACAAACACACACAAACATTGCCACTCAGACAGCTAGACAGCTAGCAGACTGTGTCGGTAGAAACAGGAGCACCTGACTTTTAACAGAGAATGAGGGGCGGATCTGGAAGCCACTCGCTCTTTAGATGCCCACTGTGACTGACAACAACACCAGAAAACCCTGTGTGTATGTGTGTGTGTGTGTGTGTGTGTGTGTGTCTGTCTGTCTGTTGTTGTGTGTGCATGTCTGTGTGTGTGCGTGTGGGTGTGTGTGAGTGTAATATTGTTTAATTCCTGTGTGTTTGAGTGCAACTTTCTGTGCATTCATTCATTCATCATTCACTGTCAAGGGCAATAGATGATGAGAGGGGGGGGGGTATGTGTGTGTGTGTGTGTGTGAGGGGGGCATCTCATCCCTCTCATCGATCCAGCTGTGCCTCTTTTTATCCACACTTCCGAAGCCCATCAAGACAGCTTCTCCTAGAACCCACCCACCCCCTCCAGCCCCTCCTTACACACACACACACACACACACACACATACCCCCCCCCCCCCCCCCCCTCTCATCATCTATTGCCCTTGACAGTCCCGGCTGCTACTGGTGTGAACATCAAAGGCCCAATGTGGAACAGAGAGAGAGAGAGAGAGAGAGAGAGAGAGAGAGAGAGAGAGAGAGAGAGAGAGAGAGAGAGAGAGAGAGAGAGAGAGGGGGGTGGAGAAGGCGGGAAAAAGAGAATGAGAGATAGAGAGGGACCAGAAGAAGAGAGAGGGAGGTAAGGGGGAGGGAGGGAACTTTAGAATTGCTGAACTCTCTCCCTTTCTCTTTTTTCTCTCCCTCCCGCTCAGCCCTTTTGTCGTGTTATTTTTTTCCTTCACCTCTCTCTCCCCTCTCTCCCCCCCTTCCCACTTCCCTCCTAGTCTTTCCTCCTTTCTATGGCGTGGCCCTACACCTACCTTATTCATGTCAATGGGGGGGGGGGGCAGTAAAAGGAGATTGAGTTCATAAATAGAGGCTGGCTTTGCAATGGGGCTCGTTTTGTTGGACAGGGTGGCTGTGGGCTGTAGGAGGGCTTATCTGAGGAGAGGAGAGGAGAGGAGAGGAGAGGAGAGGAGAGGAGAGGAGAGGAGAGGAGAGGAGAGGAGAGGAGAGGAGAGGAGAGGAGAGGAGAGGAGAAGAAAGGAGAGGGATTATTAAGGAGGAACAGTGAGGTCAAAGTTCACATTTTTTCTCTTTCTTTAATAATGTTACCATCCACATTATTTTAATGAACATTTGAATGCAGAGGGATGGTTATACAAGTAGTTTCAGTATGGCTTGAAAATTACAGTTCTCTTTCCGAGTAAACAGCATTACCTTGGCGAGGAATTTGGCTGCATTGAAAATAAAATATAAAATCAACAACCAAACAACCTAAACAACATTGTTGAGGCAAAGTCATACCCTTGCTGAGTCAATCAACTGAGTGTAAAATAACTACATCCGGCATTTCTTGTCAAAACTCGTCTCTTGCCAATATTCACTTTGTCACGGCATGTTGTTGATCTTCAACGTTTCCGTGATCAAATAAAGTCTAAAGATGCTAATGGGAAACTGTAAGTAGTGCTGAAAGTGATGCAAAGTGTATGTAGGCTGTCTAACTGTGAAATCCTCCAACATATAACCGTAAGTGACGTATTCAAATCATCAATCACCATTTATGCAAAACACAAACTGCTCTCCAGTTCCCAGCATGCATTGTTAATAGGAAAACCCATTTCAATTGAACATATGTGAAACCAGTGTGACGCATAAAATGCGGGCGGATTGCGCCTTTTGTCTGCACGCTCCTCAAACTGAGAGACTGTCTGTGGGAGAGAGAGAGGGGGAGAAAGAGAGGGGGAGAGAGAAGATGTACAGTGGTTAGAGAGAAAAGATGAACAAATAAAGATTAGAGATATAGATATAGCGTGACATTAGACAAAAATATAAGATAAACTGTCACAACCAGAATCGGAGGTTAGCACACACACACACACACACACACACACACACACACACACACACACACACACAGATACACACACATACACAGACACGTTCAAAGAATAATTGAGATGCAGAGAAATCCAGTTTAGCGGAACCATCAAACAATGATAAAAATAACAGCATGTTTTTTCCTATCTCATGCTCTGATCACTGAAAGCTGTTGCCTGGAAACCTCTAGTCTATTGGAAGCAGCCCGGTGAACCGCAACTAGTCTCAGTGTATGACCAGACTGAATAGGTGTCTGTGCAGAGAGAGAGAGGGAGAGAGAGAGAGAGCACGTTGTTCACAACCTGCACAAGCAGCGGCTTATGCATATAATGAAACACAGATACCTGTCTTAACCACACACACACACATACATACAGACACACATACATTCATACTCACACACATACATACATACAGACACAGACACGAATACAAACACACAGACACACACACACATACATACAGACACACACACACAAACACACACATATACACACACATACACACACACACATACACGTTCATGTGTGTGTGTGCGTGAGTGCGTGTCTGTGTGTGGTGTGTGTTTGTGTGTATGTGTGGGTGTGTATGTATGTAAAAGGGAGTGTGTGCATTTGTGTGTGTTCATATATGGAGGAACTGGCCACAGCATGCAAACACAGCAATCTATGGAGTAGAATAGACCCTGTCAACATAGACCCTCTCTCACACAACTGCCAACTAGACCTCTCTCGCCCCCATGCAAAATGATCCACTGCACGCTATTGGCTAACAACTGGCTGGGGGTTGGATAAGGGAGAGAGCCAGTGTGAATGGGGACAGTTTGTACCTAAGAGCCCGCGGGCGATGACTCATTCCTAGATGTGAGATGAGAGATAGGATGGCTCCCCTGAGAGGGAGCGACGTGTGACGTTGGTTGAGGTGGTCAAAGGGGAGAGGTTCACTGACAAGGCAGGGGATGGTTTTCTTACAGTCTCTGAACTCAGTAAACACACGCACATACACGCAGGAGCACTCATTACCAAGCACATGCCTGCACGTACGTCCGAACACACACACACACGCACACAGATTCACATGCACACACACGCACACACACGCATACACATGCCAACATACACACACACACACATGCACAAATGAACACACACAAACGCACACACATGCACACACATATGCACACACATACCCACACAACTGTGCACATACACACACACAAACACACACACATACACACACACACGCCTTGACTAGTTTCACACCTAACTTTCAACAACAACAACAACAACAGCAGTATCGCTGACGTGTCTGTGTGTGTCTGAGTGTGTGTCTGCGTGTGTGACAGCTGTTGTGCTAATCATACATTGCATCGTTGCCACAGCAGAGCAGAGAGGTGGCCTGCCTCTCTATGTGTGCTACGCACACTGTGGTTTCACCTCCGTACGTGCACCGCGTGCTGACTTCACACTGCTTCCTCTCCACAACAGAACAGCATGCTCTTCACAGCGATTCACAAAGAGTCCTCTTGGTGTTTGAGGTTGTTGTTTTGAAAACAACAAACAAGCCCAAACAACTATTGATGAACGTGTATGTTTGCTTTCAATGTCTTTGATTTCTCTGTAGGGTTAATGGTGGCTTTCTCTCTCTTTCTCTCTCTTTCTCTCTCTCTCTCTCTCTCTCTCTTTCTCTCTCTTTCTCTCCTCTGCCATAATCTTGCTCCCTTTTTGCAAAAGCTGTTGTGTGCACGTGTTGATATGCAACAATGCCAATCTACGCACTTTTACACTTCCTGTGCTTTTCGGCACATCTAGCTGAGAAACCACAAATACACACACACACGCACACACACACACACACAAACACACACACACGCACACACGCACACACGCACCCGTACACACACAAAAAAGCATACACACACACACTCACTCAATCCAACACTTATTCAAAACTTTCACTATTCCCACACTCTCCTACTTTTTGTAATTACACAGACACACACACACACACACACTTACACACACACACTTTCACACAAACACACACACATACACACTCACACACACACACACACACACACAAACACACTTAAACAAACACACACATACACATGCGTGACAGGAATCTCATTGCACAAGAACACATCAAGTTCTTTCTCAGGCTCGATATGGGAACATGTTTTTCGAAACAGGATCAAAAAACGAAATATCTAAAAGGTAGAGCCGAGGTCACTCAACCAGGTTCATTTCTACGTCATTCAGATGACGTGTTCACAGCGATGACTAACTCCGCTCCGTTTTATTTACATGAACCAGTCAAATTCACAGCCCCACCTAAAAGATAAGCTTCATATGTATGTAGAATCACGGTGGGGAAACCAACCTATGCGATGCTGTGAATGTCCATAAAGTTAATGTCCACTCAAACGGCAATGAAGTCAAACGTGTTTTCCTCCTCCTATACTGTCTAGTTTTTACTGAATGAAATAGTCCCATGATACACCTCTCTCTACTGTCATAAAAAATGTGCAAGGCTGAAGGAATTCTGCACACATACACACACAGGCACACACACACTCATTTACAGACACACGTACACAGTACGCACACAACCACATAAACACACATAGAGGGGAGGATGTGGTTAAGGTGGATGGAGTAGGCAAATTTCAGGGGCAGAGATGGGGAGTGTGAATGAGAATGAAATGTGAAAAGGATGAGTGTGTGTGTGTGTGTGTGGGGGGGGGGGGGGGGGGGGGGGGGATTCGGGGCCGATAGTGGGAGGGAGGAATTCACAGAGCACCTGTCCCACCGGACTTGAGGCCGGTGCTGGTTAACGAGACCTGGCAGGATCTCAGTTTGACCTTACCCTCTAATCCACCCCGCTCCACTTCTGATCCTGTTATGGCCGGTGACCATGGCAGGACCCCACATGTCTCCACAACCCCCCTGCCTCCTGACACAGACTCCCTCCCCCACCCCCACCCCCAATCTCACGCTGAGCTTCTGTGTGTGTGTTTCTGTGCAGTGTTTTTGGTGGGGTCTGGGGGGTGTTCCGTACAAACATGCTGATAATGTGGATGGACAGCTCAGGCCATTAATGTGGCCTTAGGGAGAGAGAGAGAGAGAGAGAGAGAGAGAGAGAGAGAGAGAGAGAGAGAGAGAGAGAGAGAGAGAGAGAGAGAGAGAGAGAGAGTAGAGAGAGGAGCATTGGTTTGCAAATACTGTGCAGATGGTTACACATAAGCATGAGGACAGATACCAAGACACATAGACCTCTGCCTGTGTGTGTGTGTGTTTGTCTTTAGACAAACACACACACACACACACACACACACACACACACTCTTTCAGACAAACAGAAACACACACACACACACACACACACACACACACACAGAACCCCTGCTAACTAAACCCTGTGTGTTTGCTGAGAGAGCCGCTGGTCTCTGTTTGGTCTCCTGGTTAGGAAGCACTGACCTAGTTAAAGACTCCTGGAACGCTGGGAGCAGGAGGCATGAGCTGGGCCGGTGAAGACCTTCAAACCGCTTACACAAACAAAGAACATATGACCTCGTGTCATACAGGAATAAGCCTCACCACGAGATGGACATCAATACAGATTCAACCAAGTTGTGAATATGTACATGTCTGCCATCTTTCCCAAAGTCCGGCTTAATTTGGCTCGGCCGGAACCGAAGAAGTAGCCTCTCCTTCGGTCCTGCCGTGTACGTAGGCTAGTATGCACACAATGGACTAAACTTAGCATCCTTATGGCTTAGTGCTTGACATGGCAAGCATCCCAGGGCCATAGACAGACATATGGTTTCGGATACATAAATACGCACGCACGCACGCACACACACACACACACACACACACACACACACACACAACCACAAACACAGTGTAATGCCAACCTGGAAAGGAATGCTGAGGATGTGGGTACCGTGGAGGAGACTGTATATTTGTGAGTGTGTGCGTGTGTGTGTGTGAATCACTGTGTGTGTGTGTGTGTGTGTGTGTGTGTGTGTGTGTGAAAGAGAGAGGGAGAGACATATAGACATGGAGAGAGACCGAGAGGGTATATGTGTTGTTGTCCTTGTGGGTCTGTGGTCACTATACAAGGCCATGGTCGTAAGTGAGTGGGGCCTGTGACTTCATGCCAGTTCACATTGTCCTGCATCTGACCACCGAGGCTACGGACCATTCCACTGACCGTGGAAGACCAACAGACGGACAGACTGACAAATGGACTAACCTTTAGATGTTGTAGACAGGTCATCACATATATACAAATATATAGACAAAAATGAACTCCATGTGTGCACAGAACTACAGAAAATGCATACAGGTAGACAGAAGGACAGGCAGAAAGGCAGACAGATGGACAGGCAGACGGACAGGCAGACGGACGGAGGGACAGGCAGACAGACGGACAGACAGACCAGACAGACGGACAGACAGGGCTTTGCCAGACAGCCTAGCTTGACAGACATCAATTTATTCCACAGCCCAGGAAACCGTATGCTTAACACTCCTCACTGTTGCCAGCCTCCTCCTGTTTCCATGATCGACGCTACAAAACTCACTAACAGACAGATGGACAGATTACACAGATAGACATTAAGACAGACAGACTGACTGACCGACAGACAGACAGGCCTACATACAGACAGACAGACAGAAAGACAGGCCTACCATCAGACAGACAGACATGCCTTCATACAGACAAACAGACAGACATGCCTACAGAAAGACAGACAGAAAGACAGGCCTACAGACAGACAGACATATATGCATACACACATACAGACAGACAGACAGACAGACAGACAGACTTGCCTACAGAAAGACAGACAGACAGACAGACAGACAGACAGACAGACAGACAGACAGACAGACAAATACTAAAAGGTAGAGAGATTCTCAGGTAAACAGGGTCTCTAACTCTTCCATCCACTCCATATTCCATTCCATCTCTCATATTACCCACCCCCACCCCCACAGCTCCCTGCTCCAGCAGCTAGCTGATCACCCTCCACTCCCTGCTCCGTAACAGGCTGGGACGTGCTGCTGCCCCTCCGGCTGCACTCCCAGGCATGTAGTCTCTCTCCCTCCCTCCCTCCCTTCCTCCCTCCCTCCCTCCCTCTCTCTCCCCCACCACACACACACTGACATGGGCAGGATAAGACCTGCCACCATCAGAACGAACTGCCTTTTTCTTTTTGGCACGTCAAGTCACACATCCTCATGTAAACAGCCTTGATACACACACACACACACACACACACACACACACACACACACACACACATTCAGACACATAAGTACCGCATGTACAGTATACATGAAGACTTACGCTAATAGGTGTACAGTATGTACAGTATATATATAGATATGCTTACATAGTACACACACACATCAACACACACATGAAACAGTCACACACAAACAGGCCGGTGCATGCCAACATACCTCCAGTGCAGCACTTGGCTGGACTCTGGCTGGACTGCCGTTAATAGAGTCCAGGCAGTATCTTTCTAACACGCATGCACGCGCGCTCGCACACACACACACACACACACACACACACACACACACACACACACACACACACACACACACACACAGGCACACAAACAAGCACACACACACACACACACACACACACACAAACACACATACACACTAAGGGAGATTAATTTAGTTTCAACTATAGAGACCAGATTAGACTAAGCCAATAAACAAGAGTTGTGATTTACTACCAACTGCCCCTTCTAATGATCAAATACTCCTTTTCCCGATTTATGGTTCAATATAATAAAATGATTTCCAGGTCCCTGTCCCATACTTTTATACGTTTAATGCTGATGTGTCAAAATATCACAATGCATTTACAATATTACAGCCAAGTTGAAGTCAGACACAAATTAATTCAAATAAAAAAGCCTTAAGCAGAGAACTGCGACAAGAGAATGAGAGAGAGAGAGAGAGAGAGAGAGAGAGAGAGAGAGAGAGAGAGAGAGAGAGAGAGAGAGAGAGAGAGAGAGAAAGAGAGAGGCCAGTTATATAACAGGGAACTAACAGACGGCATGCAACAGACCAGGCTGAAATACCCCCCTAGTCTTTGATCTGGAGAGACAAAGAGAGACAGAGACAGAGACAGAGACAGAGACAGAGACAGAGACAGAGACAGAGACAGAGACAGAGACAGACAGACAGACATAGAGATTGTAGGCTTGTGGTCCAAGTCGGGGTTGAGGAGAAAAGGAACATTGCCCCCTAGTGTTTGGTTTAATTTGTTTATTACTAAACTCCCTAGAAATGTTACCAAACAACCTAGTAAATCTTTATTTGCTTTTGTCCGTTGTTTCTTTATTCACTTTTGAAATACAAATGAAGGGCCAATGAACGGTTGAGATAGTTACCGAGAATGTTGCATAATCATAACAATTATGTAGGCCATTTCTTGGTTTTAGTGTTACGGGAAGATCACTTATCACACTTGATAATCAAGTTTCGTTTTCACTCCATCCATTATATATGCTATACAATAACACAAGCAGGACCTGTGTCAAAGCAACTCATAAGTAATATTACTAAAACCATTGCTGCGCATACAGTTGAAATACATATGCGTTTACAAAACTAAGATAAAAACTATTATAGCTGACGTCACTGACGGAATGTGGTCTGCAATGTATGAAATGGAAACCTGTTGTTGCTGCATAGGTTATCACCACAGCATACAATTAACATGTGAGTGTTGAGAGGGATTCAGTTGAATTAGCAACAAAGAATACATGGAAGAGATGAAGGATATCAGTGGCATCATGGTCAACTCAGACCTGTGTGTGTGAGTTGACGTGTGTGTGTGTGTGTGTGTGTGTGTGTGTGTGTGTGTGTGTGTATGTGAGTTTGTACACATATGCATGGCAGGCCATGAGTGCATGACTACAGAGCTGTACCTAGGTATAGATGTATGTGTATGACTTTTCCTCTTGTCTCTCTATCTCTCTTTCTCTCTCTCTCTTTCTCTCTATCTAGTCACACTCTCCTTTCTTTTTCTGCCCTCGCTCTTTTCAAATCAAATCTTTTTTTCTTTTTGCACTCTAATCCAATTTGGTTAGAGCAGACATCAACGCCCTGCTCAGTCTACACACACACACACACACACACACACACACACACACACACACACACACACACACACACACATACACGCTGGGCCCTGGTGTCTCTGGCCCATGCTGTGTTGAAGTTCCCCTCTTGGCCCAGCTGGCAGAAGTGACGGCAGGGCCAACAATGCGACTGCAGGACAGGCAGGGACAGAGGCCCCTGGGCCCCGCTGAAAGACTCCTTTTGTCCACTCGGCTCTCTCCTTTTGTCCCCCCCCCCCCCCCCCCCCCCCCCCACCATGCTCTATCAGAGACCATTCATTATGGGCTGCAGAGCACGTCTCAGAGTCTGAAAAATAACCCTCCCCACACACGCACCTCCACCCTCCTACTTCTCAACCAAACACACACACACACCGACTCCACCAATCCTCATTGTGGCCCTCTCTCGCCCGGTCTTTAATGAAGCTCTGTGTAGAGCCCAGTAAAGAGCCTTTAGAGTAACTTATTTTAGATTTTCATTTTTATATATTATTATTATTATTATTATTACTTTTTTTATACGAGTGAAAACAAAATAAGGAAGAGAGAGAGGCTAAAAGAGGGAAATGTCTTCCAAGGTATATTCTATCTCTTTGGACGAACTCGGTCTCTCGTTTTTCAATTGATTGAACAAGTAATGATTGAACTGATTTCAAAGTGAACTTGATCTGGTTCCATTGAGACCTATGGTTATATTGAGACCTATGGTCCTATGCAAGCTTATGGTCCTATGCAAGCTTATGGTTCTATTGAGGCCAATGGTCCAAAGCAAGCCTATGGTTCTAATGAGGACTATGGGCCAATGCCCGCCTATGGTTCTATGGAGGCCTGTAGTTAGCTGGCGGATAGACACGATGTTGACTGCATTTGAGATGTTTTGGATGAGTAAAATGTGCTTTGGATTAACATATTTCAGTCATTTCCCCCCACAACAATTGCAGTTTTTAATCAGTTTTCCAATGGTGCAAAGGCAGGAGCACAACAGACCAGAGAACATTAGCAAGCAGCATATGAAGTCAACAAGAGTGGAAACATGCAAGAATAAATCCTGTATTAGAAGAGTAATTTAATAACTCTCTAAATGCCGTGGGATCCACTGATACAATTGTAACTTGGAGCATTTGACACGTAGCATTACATGTTACTGAGGTAATGAAACAGGCAGGCGGGGGTTAGTCAACGTGAGAGAGCTGTTATTTTGAAAGATGGAGGAGACAATACTCAGTCCAGATGCTGTGGTTATAAACAGTTTTAAACAGATCTCAACCAGATACATATGAAACCAACCACAACCAGTTACATATGAACACATGAAAACTATGGACACATGATTACCTGTTTCATATGAACTCATGACAGCTACATATGGACACATGGCAAAACCGGTTACATTAAAACCTATCATAGATACATCTGGACACATGTTTCATATGAACACAATGCAATCAGTTCTTTCAAAACACATTTAAATCTCACCCAGTAGAAATGAACAATGTGCACTCAGATATCAAACATAGAAAAGGGAGAGAAAGGGACGTCCCTGATGCAAACCTCAGATATAAAGTGTCAAGTTAATAAGTGTTTCCAAAAGGAGCAAGATATTTGGGAAAAGAACAGAATGTATTGTGATAGGGGGTGATGGCAAGTGGAGTCCAATAAAGCCTTTCTCAAGGGATGGTTGGCCCAATGATGATGGAAGTGATCTCCCAGAGGAGTCTGGGCATTGCTGCTGCTGCTCAAAGACTTGAGGAGATGAAGCTTACTCCAGAGTCTTCTGTAGGCCTCCATAGAGCTGGTGGAATAGACCTTCAGGACAGACGACACAAGCAGTATTAGGCAGAAGGTCGGTTACAGTAGTGATGTTAAAGTAGTGATTATTATGATTTATAAATGACGTTTCAGTGGCCACCAGCCAATTTGCTGCCTGGGAAAAGCAGTGGAATCTGACTGGTTAGGTTATTATGGAGAATGAGTCTATGAGGTTAGGAAAGTGAAAAGCTCTTCAGAAGGTCTGTACAATCTAAAATGATGTGAAGAAAACTCGCCATCTATGGAACATCATTCTCCATGAACACTTTTCTAACATTGTGCCTCTTCGACACAGAATAACATAGTGTCACATGCAACGGTCTGACTTAGCATATAGAGAGAGAATAGACTCACATAATATTTAGGTAGCACATAACTTTGTCATGCAACAACATTAGTGCATGACTTTAATCATGAGGGTGATGTGTTTATAATGCAGCTTGGCACAGACACTGAGAGAGAGACAGGGAGAGAGAGAGGGAGAGGGAGACATACTATATATAGAGAGAAAAATACTGAGGAAGGGAGATCTTATTGTTTACATGTGTATTATCTGAGCAATGCATATGTATATGTTTAAGTTGGTGTTAGTGCATATAAAATGAGAGATAAAGAGTAAGCAGTGTTTAGTGTAGCTTATGAGCTGCACCAGAGATAGTGACAGAAAGATTAAGAGAGGCAGCGTGTGTTTGAGAGAGAGAGAGAAAGAGAGAGAGACAGAGAGACAGAAAGATAGAGACAGAGACAAAGAGCGAAAAAGGAACTAGGCCACTGAGAATAGGAACATACCTTCTGGCCTGTGTCAGACAGCAGGAAAAGACTAAGGGGAAACTTGTTTCCCTCTTGGCCTTCTGAATGAGGCCATGCCATGCCGTGCCATGCCATGCCAAGCCAATCCAGGCTTCCTCTCTCCTCTCTCCTCTCTCCTCTCTCCTCTCTCCTCTCTCCTCTCTCCTCTCTCCTCTCTCCTCTCTCCTCTCTCCTCTCTCCTCTCTCCTCTCTCCTCTACCCTGGCCTTATATTGACCCCCTTTCTCCCAAGAGAGCATGTTACATAACTTATTTCCACACACAAATGTGAACCTGTGCACACACACACACACACACACACACACATACATACACACACGCGCACACATACACACACACACACACACACATGCACTTGCACGTGCAGGCACGACATGCACACACATATGCACAACAGAGCCTCGTCAGCTGTGAAATATTCTCTCCCACCTCGCTTGAGATTTCGAGCAGACATTAAACAGACTCTTGAACACGTCAAAGACCTTCTCATGCCCCCAAATCACCACCCCCATCCCCCCCTTCTCGCTCTCCTTTCTCACTCTCTCTATCTCACTCGCTCACCCTCCTTTCATCTCTCAAACAAACACCTCCACTGCATTAATCAGCTGCATGTCACCATGACACAATGGCTGTTTCACATCACTGATTGTGAATCCCCCCACCAATGACGTAGGTTTTATTTAAGCATTGTGGGGGACACATATTAAGCGGGCAATCGTGTTCTTTATTGTATGTAGAGTGCCAATTCACTATATAATGGTGTTTAATGCAGTAAGGCTCTCAGGCATTCATTATTGTTTTCAAATATTTATTCTCCTGTCAATCAGTTTTTCTCATTTAATGTCACCCCTGCTGAGTTAATACACATGTAGGAATGATTTACTCTTCCGTCCTATTTTGTGTCTTTGGTTTGAGGACATAACCTCTCTATATGTGGCCCCTATTTATTTGATAAGTTAAGTTAATTTTAAACAATGATAAGTTAATTCAGTTGGAATAATTAATTATTTTCTGGACTTATAGCTCCAGAAAGATTCTGCATGATTTCTGGTTATTTCTACTTTTTTCACATTCAAAACATATCCCACATATTTGTGTTTTGGTCATAACCGATTAAAACGTTCAAATCTATTACAGAATGAGACCCTCTTAAAGCCTCTAAATAATTCTGGAAAATAAAAACCTTTGTTTGAACAATTCCTGCTCAACTTCCAGACCATAGTCGATTCTCACTTTGGGGCTAACCCCTTCACGTTCCCAGCATTTGGGAAACAACACACAGGAACATTACTTTGGTCTTGACAAGCTGCAGCCTGTATTCACTACTATACATACTTTACAAACTCTTTCACTGCTAACCTTCTCCAGCTGCTCTGATCGCATCCACCGTCACTTCCGGCCGCTCTCTCTCTCTCAATCTCTCAACCACACACTTGCTATGCACACACACACACACACACACACACTACTCACTGCCCTATTCCTCAAAGGTAATATGGCAGATTGCAACCATTTCCTTTTGCATACGGCCACCACATCCTTTAACGGGGGCTTTGTTGCGTCCATGAGTTGCGTTCCAGCGGTTCGTCAAAATAAGTTGTGTGCTACTTTTATGTTTTTATTGGGGGAGACAAATGCACTTGTTCTAAATATTGACGCGACGAACACCCTGCCTCCCACCCAAAATCTACGCCTACGCCCCCGCCCCTTGCTCCTACACCCCAACCCCAAAGCCCTGACCACTACCCTTTCCTCTCCTTCCCCCAACTCCCTTCTCTCTTCTCCCCCCCCCTCCCTCCCCTCACACTCTTTCTCTCCCTTCCCCTCCATGCCACGTGCACTTTCTCGGGTACATCTTTCCCACAATTCATCAGTCACAGGGGTGGGTGAAAGGGGGGGGGGGGGGGGGGGGGCGATGTAGGTTGATGGGTGGGGTCGGAGTGAGGAGGGGGTCGACTTTAGGGTCAGCCGTTTCAGAGATGCTGCCGGGGATTGTGGTGTTGGGGTGTGTGTGTGTGTGTGTGTATTTATGTGTGTGTGTGTGTGTGTGACAGGCAATTGTTGCCTGCAGGGCTGAAACAATAGATCTACTGAGCCAGGGTTACCAGCCAAGTATCAATTGAAGCATTTGACCCAAAGACACTGCTTTAGTAACCACTGAATTGGGCTCTGCACAGGGAACACTTTGTATGAACGGAAAGTAATGTGTGTGCATGTGTGTGTGTGTGTGTGTGTGTGTTTGTCTGTGTGTGTGTATGTGTGTGGGCGTGCAGAGTGTGAGACTCAGTGTCTTCTTTAAGTACTTTGGCAAGTCACATTTATCCATTATATTTTACAACATCATGCAGGATATCCCTAGTTTATGTTTGCCAGTTTTGCATCCAAACAGATTCTTGGTTTTTCTGTGGCTTGAATTACAAAAGTTTGAACCTTTTCATTAATGCAATCATTAACTAGTTACTATTGGAGAGATACTGACTTGCAGTGCGAAGAGGCAGTTATGTGACCCCCCCTTGGTGCACACATTGCTGGCTATTGTCTGATGGTGAGACATTCTGGAGAGTAAGCTGTCACAGGTGGGCTAGGATTCTTGCACGGCACTTTTAATAACAGCCAGGGGATTTATGACCTTGTCCTACATGTCACTGACACGGTATGCAATTTAATTACAAAATCACATCTCGGTAACATCGTCTTGTATTATGGAGAGGCGAACACACAGACATCTCTGCAACCAGTGTGTGTCCATGTGGCGCTGCTGGTTTGCATTCTCCATGTTCTTGAATTAAGTATTGAAGTATTAAATAGAGTTATCTTTGTTTTTTATTACCATAGTTTCTGAACGATTTTAACACAAAGGTAAAAGTTGTCCGTTATGACACGTCAAATGTTATTTCTCGCTAAATCACAGTTGCAATAACCCTAAACACTTGTCTCAGTGGTCAAGGCAGGCCAGGCAATCATGTGACCTATACTCAGCTAATAGTTTTACCCCAAAAGGTCATGACTCTAAGCATGCAGCTAAAGCTGCAGCCAGGAGTTTTGCAGTATAATGCATTGAAATGTAGTGTAATGCAACACATTCGGCCTAGCCTGGTGAGATCCTAGACTGGAGTCAGATCCCGAGTCTGGCTCAGCTGATAGCCTTGTGACTACACACCCACCTCTCCACACCCTTCTGCACTGCGTGTCACCTAGTGTGTCCCACTGACCCTGGAACAGAAGCAGAAAATGAAGCAGAGAGGTGGTGGAGGTTTGCACGGTCGGGTACGGCTAGCTCAAGCTCAAGGCCCACTGACAGTGGGAGGGGGGAGGGAGGTACAGGCCACCATCAGGGATTGATCAGCAGCCAACTGGTGGTGGTGTTGCTGTGGATGACGGTGGTGGGAATGATGGCGGTTGTAGTCCTGTTGGTAGTGGTGGTAGTGATGGTGGTGTGGTCATGGTGGTGGTGGTGGTAGTGATGGTGGTGTGGTCCTGGTGGTGGTGGTAATGATGGTGGTGTGGTCATGGTGGTGGTGGTGGTAATGATGGTGGTGTGGTCATGGTGGTGGTGGTGGTAGTGATGGTGGTGTGGTCCTGGTGGTGGTGGTAATGATGGTGGTGTGGTCATGGTGGTGGTGGTGGTAGTGATGGTGGTGTGGTCCTGGTGGTGGTGGTAATGATGGTGGTGTGGTCATGGTGGTGGTGGTGGTAGTGATGGTGGTGTGGTCCTGGTGGTGGTGGTAATGATGGTGGTGTGGTCCTGGTGGTGGTGGTGGTAGTGATGGTGGTGTGGTCCTAGTTGTCCTGGTGGTGGTAGTAGTGATGATGGTGTGGTCCTGGTGGTGGTGGTGGTAGTGATGGTGGTGTCCTAGTGGTCCTGGTGGTGGTGGTAGTGGTGGTGGTGGTGGTGGTGGTGGTGGTGGTGATGGTGATGGTGGTGGTGGTGTGGTCCTGGTGGTGGTGGTGATGGTGGTGTGGTCCTGGTGGTGGTAGTGACATTGGTTAAAAGTGGAGAAAGCTCATGCTAAAATGGGAAGGTGGATGGAGGGGTTCTTTTTTTAGATACACCCATCTCTAGGGGATTGGAAAGCAGTGTGTACGGGTCAATTGGGAAGGGCATGGGGTTGTGGAGGGCGGTCTGTGGGGAGAGAAGAGAGCTATCATATTATCAGGTCTATTAATGTTTTCTGCATCTTTAAAGAGTGGCATCCTTTCCCTCACAGCCTGACCTGATAACGGCAGGAGCACAGACCGAGGTCGCAATGCTAATGAGCGCATGTGATTAAGCCTGTGTACTCAATAGCAGTGTGTGAGTGGTGTGTGTGTGTGTGTGTGTGTGTGTGTGTGGGTGTGCACGTGTGCACAAATGAATGTGTGTGTAAGTCCGCGTGTGTGTGAGAATTTAATTTGTTTTAATGAGGGCCAAAGTCCCCCCCTCCCACCCCCTACTCCCAGAGGCACCCAGGGGCTACTTTGAGGGGGTTCAGCTCAGGCTACGCTTCACAGATTAATGATAGGCCACATACCAGCTAGCTAGGGAATGTCTTTATGGGTGTGTGTGCTTATGAGAGGGGGTAGCTTAG
>JACYXH010000802.1:5697011-5712011 GCA_026745465.1 Lota lota
TGAGAGCTCCAACATGCCGACCCAGAGCTCCATGGGTGCTGGTCTGACTCTTCCCATAGTGCTGTAATGGATACACAGAGACATAGCTCTGCTAGTAGCTGTTGCAACTGTCTTGTTCTATTTGCGGTGGTGAGCATTCTTCATGAGCGTGGCTCGATCTATCGAGCCACGGCTGAGGCTTACCCTCTGATCTGCTCTGTGTGTCTGTGTGTGTGTGTGTGTGTGTGTCTGTAAATATTTAAAGTGTGTGAATCTTTTAATGTGTCTGTTTGTGTGTTTGTCCTTGCCTCTAGGTTTGGTGTTGAGTTTGCATGTGTGTGTGTGTGTGTGTGTGTGCACGTTTGCGTATGTTTCAATGCTTGGGGTTAGATGCATTTTATGTTTTCTCAGGAATGCATTTTTGGCTGCAAGTAAGCGGTTGGTCTAACCACACCTTAATTCCTTCATTGTCATTTTAGGCCTCTCAAAAAGCCTGCGCTTTTACGTATTGTGTGTGTGTGTCCTTATGTATCACCATGGGTCATTGTGTGTGGTGTTATGTTTACGTAGTTTCGCAAAGAAAAGGTTCCTCCATGATGTTACTTTCCGTGAATGTAGTTGAAATATTGTTATAACTGTAATTGTTATAATCTGTGCGTAGTGGTTGTGAATATGTCTGCAATCTTAAGGCGTCCTTACTCATTTGGTCATCCATGAAAAAACTAAACAATGGATGAGTGTAGCTACTGGTGGGCATGTGGGGGGGGATAATTGTTAGCGGCAATGACAACAGTGAGATACGAGCTAGTGCGGGTGGGAATGTATCCAGTCTAGACACCGTTACTCGTCTTTCACTTTATAACCCCACACACCAGCTCCGTGCCGACGACATAGGATCAAACGATCCAATGTACGCATGTCGGAACACTTGCAGCCTCCGGAATACCCGGTGACAAGGCTAAATATATACGCAGCGTGTGCAGTGCATGATGGGTGATAAGCTGCCAATGACCCCCGATATATTAGATAATAATAATAATAATAATTCATTACATTTATCTCTTTCTTTTACATACACACACACACACACACACAAACACACATACATACAAGCATATAGAGGTGTTAAACATGTGTTGTTACAATAAGATCGATTGTACCATGTCATGTAATGTATATGTGCAGACACAGTAGGCCTGGTGAATAGCCTCATTCTTACATACATGCATGTATGTACTCGCATACATACATACATACATACTTACATACATATATACATACATACATACATACATACATACATACATACATACATACATACATACATACATACATACATACATACATACATACATACATACATACATACATACATACATACATACATACATACATACATACATACATACATAGGCACAGACATGTTTTTGGGCACGTATGATCATGCCTGAACATATTTCACCAAATACCACAAGCCAGGCTATATATAACTACATCTATCTATCTATCTATCTATCTATCTATCTATCTATCTATCTATCTATCTATCTATCTATCTATCTATCTATCTATCTATCTATCTCTCTCTCTCTCTCTCTCTCTCTCTCTCTCTCTCTCTCTCTCTCTCTCTCTATATATATATATACATATATCAAGGCTTTACATTGCCATGTGTCTGATGCTTGGTTCATGCTATGTCACCCTCTCTCTCTCTCTCTCTCTCTCTCTCTCTCTCTCTCTCTCTCTCTCTCTCTCTCTCTCTCTCTCTCTCTCTCTCTCTCTCTCTCTCTCTCTCTCTCTCTCTCTCTCTCTCTCTCTCTCTCTCTCTCAGCTCTCTCTCTCTCTCTCTCTCTCTGACACTCGCCTCTCTCTCTCTTCCTCTCTCACCCTTCTCTCCCCTCAGTGCGCACTCAGGTCTCTCTCTGGCTCCACTTCTCTCAGGTTTGTGTGTTTGCTCCTGGTCTCTCCCTCTCCTCTGTCTTCTTCTCTTTTGTCCTCTTTTTTCGTCATCTTTTATTGGAAGACAGAGAGGGAGAGTTCCCAACCTGAAAGTTCTGTGTTTCCAGAGCCTCTATGCGGGTCTGTGATTTCAAAGGGTCCCTCTCCCCATCAGAGAAGACGTAGAGATGTACAGCTCCACCTGGTCGCCTCTGTGGCCAGCAGCATGTATTGGATCCAAGCACTGTTTATAAGGCCGTCATCCATTTATTGGAAGACAGAGCAGGGAGATAAGGTCTGTGGCTTCCCAACCTGAAAGCTAACAGGCTACAAACTGGTTTAGGCAGAGCAAGGGGCGGGCTGGTTCAAAGGAACCCCGCCATTTCAGTACCACACACCAGTCATCTCCCTCAACACTGGTGTCACATATTGGAGCAACCGGCGCTGTGTCTGGGGGTCCCTGGCCCCACGGGCAATATAAACCTGCAACACTGGTTACAGAAACGGAACCACATTATGCACACGCACATATACAACACACACGCAGACACACTGGTACACACATGCACACTTGTGCACACGCACATATACAACACACCAGCACACACACTGGTATACACATGCACACTCGTACACACGCACATATGCAACACACACTGTTTCACATGCATGCACATGCAGACACACACGCACACACACACACACACACACACACACTGGTACACACACGCACACAGGCCACAATATGCAGTACTCATGAGTACTGGACTGAATGGTTGAATGTACTCAAAGGTGTTTTTTCAAACGACCAGTATTTATTTACAACATCCCCCTGAATACACACACACACAACGCACACACACACACACACACACACACACACGCTGCTCGGGGGAGAATGGTGCCACAAAGAGATTAAAATTGAGTGCTAGAAAGAGGAGTGAGGGCAGGAGTTACGAGTGACAGAGTTACAAGAGGAGGGCGAGAGGCAGCAGTAAAGGCTCTCCGCAGCGTCCAGAGTTTAAGGAACGTCGCGGGGCGTCGGTTATGAATCACCCTCAAGGAGGGCGATCTTTGACCTTTGAGAAGCGCCCCAGGGCCTGGGTCAGGGGGGATGCTGGGAGGGATCGGAGGTTCGGGGAACTTGGGGCCGTTTTTAATCTCTTTTCTCTGCAGCTCTGTTCAACCTCAATACTGTCGTTCCATTCACACACACACACACGTTTCATCAATGGCCCCGATTCTTGTTTCTCCTCCTCGGCGCTCAACTCTCCAAGGCATGAACCGCTCTTTGCTGAGATTCTCCTTTTGTCGCTTTCTCAGAGTCTTCCTCTCTCTCTCTCTGTCCATTCACAGTCTCTCCCGGAACAGAGCCGTGGATTCATCCAGCGGATGTGACTGTACTCGGTCAGAATGCGTAAATTCGGTTAGAACAGAAGATGAATGTGAGAATAGAGGGGAGACAGAGAAAAAGACAGAGAAGAGACAGAGGCAGAGAGAGACACAGAGAGAGAGAGAGAGAGAGAGAGAGAGAGATGATGTATGGAGACATGGTCAATGTGGAGGGTGAGTGGACGATGGCCCAGGGGAGTATGATAAGGTCAATGAATGGGTGGTGGTGGTGAGGGGGGGGAGGGTGGGGGCAGCGGGCAGCATGAACCTTGTGACACACAGTCCATTTCTACCGTTCATAATACCTCTGGAACGGTGGATTAAAAACCATGGATGGGGCAATTAGGCATCCTTAAGCAAGTTGCATTTTTCGTACTTGGCTGGTACTTCATGGCTGGTATCTGAATTCCACTGTAAGTGGAAACAAAAAAAAAGTGTCTGATAAGTGACACAAGAGTAGGAAAAGTAGTTATGGTAGGTATGAACACAACTGTGAGAGTTGTGTTTCATGATGGATTCATGGAGGTCACTGATGATTAGGTTGTTACAACAACTGATGGGGAGAGAATAAGCTTCTCATTGAGTTGACATTGTTTCTGTGTGTTTATACATGTGCATGTGTGTTCACACTATATTTGTTTTTGGCATGTCCTTGTTTTGCATATTGTGTGTTTGTGTGCATGTGTGTGTGGGTGCGTGTGTGTCCATGCGTTGGTCTATGTGTGTGTGTGTGTGTGTGTGTGTGTGTGTGTGTGTGTGTCAAGGGGCTAAATCAAGGGACAAAGAGTTCAGGGTTGTGGACGTTTTTAAGTGACAGAGAAGGGGAGGGGGGCTGGATGGGTGGGTGAGGCAGGGCAGAGAGGAGGACAGCAGAGAAGGACAGGGAGAGTAGAGGGGAGGAGAGATGGAGAATAAGAAGGAAAAAAGGAGGAGATGAGTGCAGAGGAGAGGAGAGGAGAGGAGAGAAGAGAGATAATGAGGAGAAGAGAGGAGAAGAGAGGAGAGGAGGAGAAGAAGGAGAAGAGAGGAGAGGAGAAGATAGGAGGGAAGAGGAGAGGAGAGGGGATGAGAGAGGAGAGACAAGGAGGAGAAGAAGGAGAACAGAGGAGAGGAGAGACGAGGAGGAGAAGAAGGAGAAGAGAGGAGGGGAGAGGAGTGGAGAGGAGAGAGGAGAGACAAGAGACGAGGAGAGGAGAGCAGAGAGAAGGAGAAGTAAAGTTAAGGAGAGGTAATCGGGTGCGGTCACTGTGATGTAATCTGCTGGACATCTGTGCCTTGACGACAGACAAGGCACTCCGGGTTCCGACACCGAATACTTCTTATGCATCGTGCACACACACACACATACACACTTCCTCCCTCCCTCCCTCCGTGTGTCCCCTAGGGAGCTGTGGGCAGTGGGGGCCTCTCCTCCAGCCAGGAGCATGGGACTAATGAGACTAAATGAGACCGGAGCCTGTCCCTGACGAGTCCGACCTGCCCGTCAACCCACGCTAATACCAAACGGCTGCTTGGACAGCGCACACCATTGGCCAACACAACTGAGGAAAAAACTCCCTCCATAGACATTGAGAAAGACAAGGCCAGTGTAATTATTTGCTTTCAAAGATGATTACATCACCAATGAAACAACAACTAAATGAAATATTGCTCTACAGTCGATGATGACACCACCAACGAAACAACAACAAAGTGAAATATTGTTCTCCAAATCAGAGGTATGTCTAGTGAACTGCCGATTGGTGACCTAGTATGGGCCCAGGGAAGTCCTGTTGTGGTCAGAAGATATGAAAACATTCAGCGATTGAAAGGTAGTAGAGACTGAGTCATAGTAGTAAAGGTTGTTGCTTAAGACAGCATAATCCATCCTTAGAATAAGGATAATCATATTTGTTTCCCCAAAACATCTGAGTTTAGTGCCAGTGGTCAAGATGAAGATGAAAAATTATACTAATCCACCTGGCTGCTGCTTAACACATACTTGTTAGTGTGTTTTATTTCTTTTTGTATATTAATGTTAAGGATGATGCAAGGAAAGAGGACAACTCTGTGACTCATTTCACACACAATAAAGAAAAGTGTCCTTCCCCAAGACAAAAAATACAAGCGTGTTTTATTTGTCATATGCACAGTATATACATAGAAGGACCACACAGGCCTTGTTCAATAAGGGCCTGGATCGTTGAAAACAATGATCTAAGCGTCTGGCGAGGAACCCAACCAAGTCGGAACCAAAACCGGCCAGAACCGGTCCAAACCTGCTGTCGCCTTTTTCTTTCCCTCCGCACGCCAGCTTAAGACGGTCAGCCTGTTGGCGAGCCTCATCACCCATCGATGATGAGGCAAACCATGTGTGGCCTGACCTTAGGGGGAGGGGTAGCGGGTAGGGGGTGATGGGGGGGCTCATGTAAGACGTGAGCCAGGCCGGCCAGGGCTGACATGAGCTAGGGCATGTGCCCCCCCCCCCCCTCCTCTCAATGTGGCGCAGAAATGTGCTGAGCAAGGAGGCCCTCCCCCCATTGATAGGTCAATCCAGCATCTAGGGGAGGTTGGGGGCTTAGGGGGGGTGGAGGTTAATTTAGACTTCTTTGATAAACAAACAGCCCCTAATTATGTTTGCTGTGTGTTTTGGCAGCTGTGACCCCCTACCTTCACATCAACCCCCCTTTTAAAATATATGGTTTAGCTTGACCTGATAGTAAAAGCCTATAGAGGAATTCAACCCGCTTGATTACGTGCTGTGGAGAGAGAGAGTGTGTGTGTGTGTGTGTGTGTGTGTGTGCGTGTGTGTGTGTGTGTGTGTGTGTGTGTGTGTGTGTGTGTGTGTGTGAACAGTGTCATCGGTGATTGATGAGCATGACGATATATGTAATGAATATCAAAGACATAATTAAAGTAACATAATATAAGTGGAATATGTCAGTGGTGTTTTCATTTCACTAACAAACTTCACAACCATTCATTTTCTTGATGGTGAGTTAATGGAAAAACAGTGTTTTGCAGAGCAATGTTTTGTAGAATAAAGACTACTATTCCCATCTCTTCTTTGGCTCAAAATAGTTCTCAGGCCCACGATGTGGAGTAAAATTGCCGATGTTTGACTGATTTCTTTACATTTCTACACCAGAAACATTCCATCATAATGTGTTGGAATCCAACCTGTAAGACACAGAAATTCTTGTTATTGGTGAGACTAATTTGTGGCCGCTAGTGGTCTTGTTTTGTTGTGTAGGTTTTACATATGCGTTTATAACAACAGCTGGCGGGCATAGTGTGCGTGGCATTCACTGTATATGCAGATACACACACACACACACACACACACACACACACAAGCTCATGTAACCTTATCCCAGTACTTAAAAAGGGTTTCAGGGGATTGCAAGAGAGCGGAGGAAGAAAAAGAAAAAGAAAGACAGAGAGAGATATAGAAAGAGAGAGGGAGAGAAAAAGAGAGCGGGATGGAACAGAGGGAAGGATTCATGCCCCCCTCCCCCCTGTCTCTGCTGCCCTCAGGTCCTTATCAGCATCCTGGCTCACTGAATGAGTCTCTTCACTGCTGCTCTTCATCCACAGACATACGATATGCCTCCAAAGCTAAAGCTATCTCCCCCACCCCACACACATACACATACACATACACACATACAGACACACACACACACACACACACACCAGCGCACAGACACACACACTCATACACACAAACACACACACACACACACACACATAAGGGTACATCGACAAGAATACAGACACGCCCACCCGAACACGAAAACAACGAAACCTAAACTTAATACAATTCAAGGAAACATTCAGCCCTTAAGGCCACAACGTTCAATTTATTTTCCTTCTGGTATGGCCTGCTCACAACCAAGGACTGGCCACAAGCATAGCCCAAATCCACACTGCCACTTGTGCAAATAACTACAATTGGTAAAATGACTAAAAAACAACGACAAAATCACTTTCTCACGAGAACGCGGTCTTGAGTTGAGGAAATGGGGCTAATAGTTTCGAAAGGACCTAGCTCTCTGCGCTTTGAGTCTATCCCCATGATTGCAAACAGTACAGAACCACCCCACTTGATCGTTTCGATGAATGTCACCAAGGTAAACAGTGTGACACATCTGAGGGTTCAGCATGGCTATCGCAACAAGCAGTACGCTTCAGTCCATGACTCATCAACACTCTTTGTGATTCTAACGTGATCAAACAGGTTTAAAAACAAGTCTTGTCCCTATCGGCTTTGCAGATCACGGCGTGCCTAACCACCATGTCATAATATTGGGCTATGCATTGATGGCCGGGCCAAACAACCTCTCAGGGCCATTTCATGGCCCCATACCAAATAAAACCAAGATGTGTGCCCTGTTTCCCAGCACTCTTGTATATGGCGTCCCATAGTAGCCGCTTGCTTATTTATGCATTTCTCAGTAGCCCCTATTTAGTGGGCTGGCAGTAATGACTGGGACCAGCAAAACAGCTATGCGTTGGTTAGCCCAGAATAAAATAAAAGAGGGGCTTCTGGGGATGGGGACGGGGGCATCCTGTCTCATTCATTTGCGGTACACGAACAACCCCCCCCCCCCCCCCCCCCCCCCCCCCCCACCCCACCCCACCCCTCACCAAGTAGAGGCTGTACAACTTGCAGTGCAGTAGTATTTGTGGAAAAGAGTGCTGTGTGTGTGTGTGTGTATGGAAAGGGGGTTATATTATAGGATATTAAATGGTAATGATGGGTCTGTGAGCGCCGGGGACTATGGGAATGTGGTCAGTGTGTCTGGCTGTGGCGATCCGTCCGTCCATCCGTCTGTCCGTCCTGGGACTCCAGGAGTCAATCACCCTGGGTCACACCGCTTTGCATAGGATCCATACTGGCTGGGGTGGTGTGGGGAGGACAGGACGCCCCACACACACACATGCACTCAGGCTCACACACATGCACACACACACACGACCAGAAACACATGCATACACAAATACAAACAAACACATAAACACATTCACACACACACACACACTCTCTACCACAGCCAGGCCACTGACCAATGCTCTTGGGAGACGGGTGGTCTGCCGCTTGCTCTGGAGAGACCACCGGTCAGCCCCACCACACAGGCTACACTCTAAACAGCGCCGCGGTGCACTGACAACCACTAGCGCCATGACAACAGGGGCCCCCGGCCCCGCCACAGAGCATCGCGGCTCCGAGCTTGACCCAGGACGTCCGGATGAGATGAATGCAGCCAAACTGTGGTGGGGCCGCAATGGCTGGGGATGGGTGGTGTGTGTGTGTGTGTGTGTGTGTGTGTGTGTGTGTGTATGTGTGTATGTGGGTATGGATTGTATTTCACTGCATTCCACTAATTCAACCAAGCAGTTTGAATATTACAGACAGAGCCCAAAGGGACACCTTCCCTGCTGTGCAAGGGTATTTTGTGTATGCGTGTACATGCATTTGTGTTTGTGTGTGTGTGTGTGTGTGTGTGTGAGTGACTGTTTGTCTCTCTGTCTGTCTGCAAGACCGGCGGTTGTTGTTTTTGTTTGTTTGTGTGGTTGTATCTGCATCGTTGTGCATGATTTTGTGTGTGTGTGTATGTGTGTTTCATGTGTGTGTGTGCATGTTTGTGTGACTTGTGACTCTGTGGGAATGCTTGTGTCTGTATGTATTGTATATATGTATGTGTATATGTATCTAACAACATCGGTATCATATGTCCAATACAAACAACAGCCATGTGTATGTGTGTTTTGTAGGCAGGAACGTGTGTGTGTGTGTGTTCGTGTTTGTGTGTGTGAGACATACAGCATGAAGCATGATAGTCAGTGGGCTCGTGTGCGTGTTTACATGTCTGACAAACACAAATCAAGGAGCCCTGCCTGTTTTTCCCATTGGAATGTATAAGCTCTGGGTCCATTACAGTAACACACTGGCATGTTGTAGCAGGGGCCCAAGAACAGACCTCCACCCGGGGCGGTTGAATGGGCTCGGTTGAGGGGGTGCCGTGCGTATAAAGCACTCTTATTAGTAAAGGACGTTTATTTAACATTCCTCCTTTAGATGATTGCATTTCACTGATTGTTTTTTAAATGTGATTCCTGCCTATGTAAAGCACTGGGAAAAGCTTTTGTGTTTGAAGAGTGCTGTATAATTAATAAACTATGATGGTAATTAACTGGAATATGTTAATGATTTCATTGTAATCTAGGATTACATTTGCCTTACGATACAACCATGTCTCTCTCTCTCCCTCTTTCTCTCTATCTCTCACTCTCTCTCTCACTCTTTCTCCCTCTCCTGCCAGTTTACCACGATGCTGTTCGACTAGAGGCTGAAAAAAGTGGGTCAACAAAAAAACTATTTTATCCTTTTAAACAACATACTGCACCTGCTATCAATTTTAACAAACAAGCAATCCGTTTAACTTAATGGCAATTGCATTTAAACATTGAGAATGGAACCCTTGAGGCACAATCTATTTGCTTGGTAAATGGGGATCTCTGACTGCTAAACTAATAAACTCCATATTTTCTTTGTCTTCCTGGCTACTTTTTGGCCAGCCATTCATGCTGTGGCTTATTCATAGCCTATTTTCATCCAATATATATCCAAGACCACCGATATGAAAATAGGTCAATATAATCATCATGGTAATTCCTTCCATTATCTCCCCATGACCTACCGCAGGTCAGGATGGACATGCCAGCCAGTGGAGAGACTGAAGCCCTCCAACATGATCCCAGATAATGAAGCCGTACCAGGGATACTGATCCCCTGTCCGCCATACGTTCTAATTAAGGCAGATTACACACCGTGGTCATCTTTTAACTAAAAGGCCTCTGTCAAATGTACATCAAACACACACACACACAGACACATATTTGCACACACATACACACACACACACACATGTTTCTCAGGCCCTCAACTGTCTCAATTTACTTCCCCCCATTTATTCTTCCTGTATTTAATTGTCCATTTAGACAATAAATTGCCTGTGGGGGCACATGTGTGTGTGTGTGTGTGTGTGTGTGTGTGTGTGTGTGTGTGTGTGTGTGTGTGGGTGTGTGGGGGTACTTGTGTGCGAGTATGTGTTATTTTTGTGTGATTAGCAAGAAGGGAGAGGCTCAGCACATGGCTCTTCTCTTTGTGTTTTCTCTCCCTCAAGTCAAATCAAGTCAAGTTAGAACAATTATATCCACATAACTCTTTATTATCACGGCTACAGTCTTAAAGGATGACGCGAGACCACTCTCTCTTTCATTTTGACGGCCTCCCCCCAGAAAGACCGAGAAACATTGCTGGAAAATAACTGCACTGCAGCTGACCTAAGCAGACCGCTTAGTCAGAGATCTATAGCTAGATAGATTGATGTTTTATTTTCATGGACATGTATGGATTAAAAACAACAGAGAATCAGAAAGACCAGTGGGATAAACAGTGGCAAAAGTAAAAGCATTTTCAGTCTTTACATTTTAACCTTCTGGTTCAAGGCCAGAATGGCAGCAGGGGTAAAAGAGCTTTTGAACGGCAAAAAAACATGTCACTCTAACACAAACAGATATTTAACTGTGTGCTTGAAGAATAAGTTGGTCCATCCTTTTAGCGTCACCTAGTCTTGTAGCCCCTCTCACTTATACATCTCAGTACAATCTCAGTGGCATAATTGAACCCTTTTGCTCAACACTTAAAGTTTCTCCAAAGTATCGCAGCTTTGAAGCATGTACAACACAGCACGAAGTCAAAAGGGTCCAGTCCTAGTCTGTGTGGCAAAGAAAATCATAATGATAATTGGATTTAGGGTAAGAAATACCAGAATACCTTTTTGCTCAACAGTGGTCAGTAATGGGTCTATAAGTACATCTGGATCCAAACGGGGTCTTTAAATAGTGGCTTTAACACAGAACTCCCTAAGATAAGGGGAAGAAGTGGTGGTCGAAAGGAACTGAGAGCCATAATGTTAATCACAGTCACTTCCAGACTTGGAAAAAGTTTGTTCAGCGCTTTGGAAGAAAGATGGCCAAGCATTTAAGTAGAGGCTTTAAAGTTTTAGTCAGTGGGTAATGGCAGAAGATCTATCAAAATATCTCCTCAGAACGAATGAATGGTGCAAAACTCTCTTTTAAAACTCACTCCTTTAGTTCCAGTGCACATTCACGTGCACAGAGAGCTGTTTAATCGCAGTTATTCACTCTTAAATGAGCACCAAGACAATAGGCTTAGCCGAGCTAATCCGTAAATCTTGTCAATTTCCAATGAAGGGACAACCCCCATCTACCCACCACCACCATCAGCACCACCTACCCACCCCCACCACCACCACCATTATCACAACCAACACCACAACCAGCAGCACCATCACCACCACCTCCACTACCACCACCTCCACTACCACCACCACCACCCACCACCACCCACTATCACCAAACACCCCCCCCCCCCCCCTCCACCCCACCCCTGCCACCCCAGAACCCCCCTTATTTTTCTCTGGATGGAAGTCTGCAGGGTGTTGAATGGAGGCCCACATTTCCACATGAAGCGCCTGACCGGCAGCGGTATTCTCTCTCTGGTGAGCCACTCTCTCTTCAGAGTGTGAGAACGCTCCGTTGGAACGCCGTTATGAATATTCAGGCCAGAGAGTTCCCTGTCAATCACTGTCGAGTGTTGAGGTCAGGCCTGGCGAGAAGGGGGGTGGGGGGCGGGGGGGGGGGAGAGAAAAAAAAGAATGGGTGTTAACTCTGCATGGGCCTTTTTTTTTTGATTTGTCGTTTCTTTCTTTCTTTCTTTCTTTCTTTCTTTCTTACTTACTTTCTTTCTTTCTTTCTTTTTTTCTTTCTTTCTTTCATTCTTTCTTTCTTTCTTTCTTTCTTTCTTTCTTTCTTTCTTTCTTTCTTTCTTTCTTTCCTTCTTTCTTTCTTTCTTTCCTTCTTGTAGGGTCCAAAAGTGACACCTGCCATTGATTTGACCATTTGCCAGGGAAGAAAACGTCAAGGTTACATAGTATAGGGAACGCTTGGCTGGTTGATTTTCCCACTCTGGCAGGTAAAAAGTAGAATTTTATTTTTGGACCCTGGAGGATGGATGATCACTGTCCGTCTGTTTCTCTAGAACGTGATTATGGGTTTTGAGTTTACATTTTACTTACTTTAGAATTGTACACAAATAGTCTAAAGATAAAGAAGAATGAATAAGAAGATAGAAGAAAGATAAGAACTATGATCATTACTCTTGACTTTTGCTGGAGAGAACAACGTTGAGTGTGCGTGTGCATGTGCGTGTGTGTGCGTGTCTGCTTGCGTGTGTGCGTGCACATATTGTGTGAATGTGTGTGTAATGGGGAGTAGTAAGGAACACAACGTAGTTAGGCAGAGCAGAAGAAAGTGTGAAGAAAGTGAGAGAAAAGCAGTGCTGAGCATTGCCGAAAGAGGCATAAATCTAGGTGCTCACAATCGGATTCAAATGCAAATTTGCCACCAAGCGCCCAGAGGAAAGGCCAACCTTCATTTAGCCAAAGCCTGAAATCTGTGTATACCACCCCCAACTGACAGGAACTCTTCATTCTCCACACTATGTGTGTGCATGTGTGTGTGTGTGCGTGTGTGTGTGTGTGTGTTTGCGTGTGTGTGTGTGTGTGTGTGTGTGTGTGTGTGTGTGTGTGTGTGTGTGTGTGTGTGTGTGTGTAGAGCATGTGTTTGTAATATGGAGTGCTTCCATACCCCTTCTGTAAACAACAAGAAAATGTAAAACTGTGTATTTTGGCACAACTTTAGAGCATCTGTTGAATTTGATCAACCAGTGTATTAAACCCCCACCCTCTTTATTGTGGACCGAAATTGTCCTCGTCCTGCTTGTGAATGTATTAACCTTGTGTGTGTATGTCTGTGTGTGTGAGAGCTTTTGTGTATTTGTGTGTGCACGTGAGGGGTTCCCCCCTCCCTTCCTTGCATACACACTACTCCTACCCCTGTCCCAATTCTGTTTGCTGTGCCCCCCTCCCCATCCCAGCCCCCACGCTATTCATCCCAGCAGCCCAAGGAGCCAGGGCTGAACCTGAACTGATGCAGAGTCAAAAGCAGTTGCCGGGAAGGGCTCAGTGGGGCAGAAGCAGCGGTGGTTGCCAGGGCAGCAGCGGTGGTAATAGGGTGGGGGTCGGGGGTCGGGGGTCCTGTTGTTTGGTTGCCTGGGGACAGCGGTGTGGTGTGAGTTGTCAGGGAGAAGCCAGTCAATAAAGGTTAATTTATGGTTCTTATAGCTTTGCATGGTGTCCCTCATGCACGCATCATGGCCAATACATGATAAGCACGGCCCAGGCGTTGCTTGTGGACCAGCTATCGGTGGTCACGTTGCCACGGCGACATGCCGTAGCAGAGGGCAGCAAGGGCAAGGTTGACGTTACCCAATGCAACGAAAGTGTTTTTAATGAAAGTAGAATAAAGGAATATGACAATCTCTTCGTTTGTACTTGAAGAGAAGTACTTTTAACTCTAAAACGGGTCCTAAATACAGCCTCTAAATGCAGCAACTGTAAACAAGGTTTACGAAAAGTGAGTGAAGAATGGCTGGAGAGAGGGACAGGATGTGTTCTAACCATTAAGGGTGGCCTTACCATATGAAAAGGGGATAAGCGGGTGGGGCTGGGGTGGGGGGAGTGGTGAGGAGGGGCTGATTTGCCCCATGAGGATAGTCCTACTGTCAAACTGCAGGAGGGGGACTGTACAAAAAAAAAGATCCTTTCACTTGGCTATTTACCACACCAGCCCAACCACCTTCAATCTCCCCTACGTACCCCCTACCCACCGCCTCCTCTTAATCCTCCTCCTCCTAATCCTCCTCCTCCTCCTCCTCCTCCTCCTCCTCCTACTCCTCCTCCTCCCCCTCCTCCTCCTGCTTTTCCTCCTTCTCATCCTCCACATCATCCCCCTCCTCCTCCTCCTCTTGCTCTTGCTCCTCCTCCTCCTCCTCCTCCTCCTCATCCTCATCCTCAATCTTCTCCTCTACCACTTGCGGGGCCCTGGCCTTGGCCCTATTCAGTGGCAGCTTGGCGTAGTTTCACAGGACAGGGGAATTCCTCGCATCAGCACTGGAATGACATGGCCAGGAGACTGTGGGGGGGGGGGGGGGGGGGGGGGGGGGGGGGGGGGGGAGCCGGATGAGGAGAGGGGAGGGGGGGAAAGGTAAAAGGAAGAGAGGGACAAAATGAAAGAGAAAGAATAAATAATAAAAAAAGAGAAAAAGAAAAGAAAGAAGGAAGTATAATAGCACAGAAAACTGTAGGGGCCTCTTTGATTAAAAAACGGTGTGGCCATGAGAGAGAGAGTGTGTGTGTGTGTGTGTGTGGCTATGAGAGTGTGTGTGTGTGTGTGTGTGTGTGTGTGTGTGTGCACCATGGGGCCCTATAGCCGCAGGTAGTGGAAGCAGAGAGTGAAGGGGTGTTAAAAGGGCTGGTCTCTGCTTCCTGTCCCTATCAGGCTAATGGCAGGGGATTTACTGGCCTTTACACTGAGTAAAGCAGGTCCCGGCCTGACCGGAGAAGGTATGACTGACAGTCTTTACATTAGAGTTTCCTTCAAGCAACGCCTGCTGCTCTATTGTCCAGCAGTGGAAAAACAGGAAACCACCAATAGTTAGGAGCAGAATCCAGATAGAATTACATTACATATAATATACCACAGAATTACATAGCATGCATC
>JACYXH010000802.1:5717011-5734511 GCA_026745465.1 Lota lota
GTGTGTGTGTTTGTGTGTTTGAATGTATTTGAATATTTGTGTGTGTGTGTGTGTGTGTGTGTGCTTGTGCGTGTGTGTGCTTGTGCGTGTGTGTGTTTGAGTATGCGTGTGTGTGTGTTTGTGTGTGTTTGAATGTATTTGAATATTTGTGTGTGTGTTTGTGTGTGTGTGTGTGTGTGTGTGTGTGTACACATGGTCTGTATGCATGGTTGTTTCCTGTCCTGCGTTGTGTTGATAAAGCGTGGTACAGGAAGGAAGAGCGCTGGGCTGAGGGTCTTCTAAAGGGGTCCACAGGGGTTGATGAGACAAACAGCAGGCCATCAGCCATCAGCATCCCAGCAGCACTCCAAGGTGCTTTGTTCCTCTGAAGACATCGTAGTCAGCAATCCTTCCCCCCCCCCCCCCCCCCCCCTCCCTCGGTCACCATTATCTCAACATCATTGTCTTCAGGATGTCTAGGTGACGAGCACAACGATCTGATGACACACACACGTGCACGAAGGCACCCAAATCCATGCACGTACAAACACACACACAGACATAGACGTCATGGTAATGGTAATGACCATGGATGCCTTTGTTTCAGTTCAAGTGTGTGTTTGTGTGGATTCTTTTGTGAGTGTATAGTGTGTGAGGATGTGTCCAGTGTTTCTAGAGCTGGCGTAAAGTATTGACAGCACAGCAGATGGCCACCGTCGATTCATTCTTCCTCTGCTGTAAATCTTTCTCTCCATATAATGTTGTGTACTGTTTACTTCAGTCTGTTTCAGTCATTCATTGGCTTCTCTATATATTTATCTTTCAGCCCCCCCCCCCACACACACACACACACACACACACATGCACATGCACAGACACACACACAAACACAACCACAGCTAGATCACGCCATTTTGTTCATTTAGGTCTCATCATCAAGGCCTTTGCTGTGGATGTTGTTTTAACGTGCAGGTCTCATAAAGTATACATATGTGCATGTGTGTGCAGAGAGGGCATGTATAGTGCAGGACTGTTTGCACGAACGTATTGTATACCCACAGGCCAAACTCTCTATGAGCCTAGATGTAAAGCTTGTTCAAGTTTATTTAATGTAGTAGTTTACCAGTATGTTTGCAGTAGTTCACAGTTGTTCAAAGTAGTTTGTAGTAGTTTACAGTCGTTTACAGTATTAGTTTGAAGTAGTTTTCAATAGTTCACAGTAGTTTACAGTATTAGTTTGCAGTGGTTTTCAATAGTTCACAGTAGTTTACAGTATTAGTCTGCAGTGGTTTTCAATAGTTCACAGTAGTTTATAATATTAGTCTGCAGTGGTTTTCAATAGTTCACAGTAGTTTATAATATTAGTCTGCAGTGGTTTTCAATAGTTCACAGTAGTTTTCAGTATTTTGCAGCTGTTTGCATTGCTTGACACCCAATTTGTCTTCATATTCAACAAGTGCATCTTCCTCTTTTATCTCTTCGCTGTCTTCTCTGCCCCTCTCATCATTTCATCCCCTCCCTTCACAAATCTTTCACAAACTCTCTCCTCCCTCCGGAGTAGAGCACAGTGGGGTCCATTTGTGTGTGTGTGTGTGTGTGTGTGTGTGTGTGTGTTTCCATGGAAGCCATAAATAAAGCATGCTCTGCTCTGGCTTTATGAACTGCAGATCTTCTTTATCCCTTCCATGTGTTCCCTCTGAGCCTGGGGCCGTGACCTATGACCCCATGCAGCAGGCCATGACCCGGTTATCTAATGCTCAAGAGTTTGGGTTTATGTGTGTATGTGTGTGTGTGTGTGTGTGTGTGTAGGGGAGAACGAGCGAGGAGAGGGGGGTAGTTAAGGGTTCAGTGTCTCACGACCCCCAATTTCCCCTCGCCCGCATTTATTCCATCACCAATACCTCCTCACTCCCCCCCCCACACCCCAACCCCACCCTCACCCCCTACCCCGTCTTCATTTCACAGGCTGTAAAACACACGCTTACACAGACCCAGACACGAACACGATCCGGATCTGGGTCTCTCCCACACACATACATATACACACACATACACAGACGCACACACACTCGCACGCACCCATGCACAAACACACAATGTATACAATTGCGTATAACATTTACTTTATACACAAAATTTACAAATGTACATACCATTAAAGATATTGCAACCAAATATAAGAGTAAAATTTACTTAAAAATACAAACATTGCAGTAAAATAATATAAATACAACTGTGTAACTGTGAATGGAAAACTGTACACACTACAACAAAGATAACAAAATAAATATAACAAAAATGTTATAGTTATATATATTTATTGGTATCTGTTCTGTTTTTATCTACACTATGTCTATGTACAGAGATCAGCACTGTGCAGATAGTGCAGTCACACACAGATGATTGACGGTCTTTACGGTGGTTGTATTCCATTGGACGTCCTTTTCCTCACACAACAGCTCACACATCTTGCTGCTGTTTGCACATTGCTGTACTTCACCCAGGAAATATGGCTGGAAGAGAATACATACAAATATGTTTTAATACGTTTCAAGTAATATTTACAAAATCTTTTGGGGTGTTTGTAATCTGTGGGAAGTATGTGTTTCTGGTGTCTTGGTACAGTTGGCAGATGGTCTCTAGGGAACCAGGTCTTTCCATGGCGAGGCTGTGCTAACTATGTCTGTACATAGTCAAGGATTTCCTTCGTTTTGGATCAGTCACAGTGCTCAGGTATTCTGTTGCTGTGTATTCTAAGTTTAGGGCCAAATAGTGTTCACATTTTGTCAGGTTTTTGGTTGACTCTTTCCAATATGTCAGATAGTTTCTTTTTGTTTTACATGATTTGGTTTAGTCTAATCAGGCTTCTGTCGGCTGGCTCTGATGGCTCTGTTTGTGAACAGAGTCCCAGAACCAGCTTTCTGAGGGGACATCTCTCTCTGGAGTCTCTCTGTAGGTGAGGGCTTTGTAATGAAGCATGCCAGGGCCCCAGAAGTTGATTATAGCATGTATATCCTCTCTTTTGAGTCTTAGCATTTAGTGGATATTGTCCTTATTCTGCTCTGCATGCATTACTTGGTGTTTACCATTGGATGCGTAGAATGGATTTGCAGAACTCTGCAAACAGAGTCTCAATTAAGTGTTTGTCCGTTGTTAAATCTTGGTTGGCAAGTGGGCCTTGGAAAATGGGTTTATGACGGAGTCTAATATTTTTTGCCAGATTTGAATTGCATGTCCTGTGGTTCTGATGTTTAGGTATACTTGTTTATGTTGTAGGACAATCGTATCTAGAAAGAATAAATATTTGTGGTGCTGGAGGCTGGGTCTTTTCTCTCTCCCTCTCCCTCTCCCTCTCCCTCTCCCTCTCCCTCTCCCTCTCCCTCTCCCTCTCCCTCCTCTCCCTCTCCCTCTCCCTCTCCCTCTCCGTCTTCCTCTCTCTCTCCGTCTTCCTCTCTCTCTCTCTCTCTCTCTCTCTCTCTCTCTCTCTCTCTCTCTCTCTCTCTCTCTCTCTCTCTCTCTCTCCCTATCTTGCTCTCATTCTCTCTCTCTCTGTAAGATCAAGAGAAGCCTGACAAAGGAGTTATAAAGCGTCCAGGAGCAGAAATTGCAGAGATTGTATTGAATAACCCAGGACTCCGCCTCAGAGCCACTGGGGAGAATGAGAGCCGAAAATTGCTGAGAGTGCACATCCGTTTATACAGACTGACCCAAAGTCTTGTCCAGGCTGATTGTATATTGATACAAGTCACTTGATTGGCAGAGGGGCTGACAGCTGATAGCCAATCAGCTGGCGTGTCTCACTGACTACAGCGGGGTCGAGTCTTGCACTAACACCTCAATTTCTCTGTCTTTTTTTGCTCTCTTTCGAGATCCTTGATTGCATTAGACATACAGAGTTATGGGCCTGATTCTCCAAACACTTCCCGATATTGGACTGGACTCGGCCTGCATCACAGGATCACAGCATATGGAAGCTCTTAGGGACGTCATCTTGCCTTTTAAGCACTCCCCTCTGCAACATGTGGCCTGGATCACGGGCGGCGCAGACGTGACCTGGAGCATGTCTAAGTAAGCATTAGGGAAGGGTGTGATAGCTCTGCTGGCTCCGTGCTTACTTTTAAACAGTAGTACCCAGCCAGACTCATCTATGTTTAAAGTAGAGCATTGTCCTGGACGTTTGTTTGAGAAAATGTGTGTGTGTGTGCGCCAAAAGATGTTGAGACCATCCATGATGTTATAAGTTGAAATAACTCACATATTAACTCATGTTAATGTTTTATTGGGACTAGGTCTAGTGTTGTATTGTGAGAAAGTTACTTTTCATTGGTGGATCAGGATAGGCAGGTTCCTTTACTGCCTGCACACACACACACACACACACACACACACACACACATACCTAAACATACACAGTCGGGGTGGGGTAGCGGAGGTGAAAGGTCCTCGCTAGTAGGTCCGCCCTCTCCTTACCCCTGGATCCTAATCCGCCCTTAATCAAGCTAATTAAGCCTCATTTACGGCATGCGGGGCCTGCTTAACCCACACCAGATCACCCCCCCCTCCTCCCGCCCCCCTCCCCCTCCCCATTTTGTTTTAATACTCAATGGGGAACCAGGGGGGGGGGGCATTCAGTTGAAGGGAGAGGGAGGGAGAGAGAGAGAGAGGTGAGGGGTGGGGTAGAGCTTTCCCTTGAGAAGGTGATGTGATTTCCGACCCAAATAAATCCCAGGTGTGACATCATGTTATTGTAAAGATTTGTAAAGAAGAGAGGGAGTAGTGTGGGGGGGGGGGGGGGGGGGGGGTCAGAAGGGCTAAAGGAACCGGGACCGCAGGCAAGCTAAAATGTGCATTTTGGTTAAACATTTACACGGTTTGCAAACTAAAAGATTCATTTGATCAGTCTTACTTATTCACCTGGGTGTGTGACCCCACCCCGGCCCCCACCATCACCAGTGAGAAAAGGCCTTTATTTGTATCTATAAGGCCTCAAAGCTCCTCTACAGTCCTCTCGTTCTTTCTTTCAATGTTTCTTACTTTCTTTCTCCTATTTTCCATTCTTCCTTTTTCCCTCTCCTTCTGTTCAGCACTGTGTTAGGGGACTGAGTCCCAGGGCTACATAAGACCACCCGTTAATCTCTTCCAACATTCTTCTCAAAGAGATGTCCTTCAATGTCACCCCCACTAATGCGCATGTTAACTAACCTACTGCTCTAACGTCACGTCTCTCCCTCACAGTTACCAACGTCATTACAGGTCCCAATGGTTGATCTGATGCAAGACGCCATTTATTTTGCCTGGATTTTCTTGGAATGGGTATAAAGATATGGCAGGGGGAGGGAGGGGTTTTAGCCATGTGTAAATAACACGGTTGAATTTGCGCAACGCATGTGTTGAATTAGGAGAAGACATCTTAATCGTAGAGTGACCCAGAACTAGCATGGGCCAGCACTCAAATATCTTGACCTACTCTGGATGTGTGTATGTGTGTGTGTGTGTGTGTGTGTGTGTGTGTGTGGGGGGGGGAGGGGAGTTAATGTTAAATGTGCACATTTCAATACATGTTAAGTAACCTATAACGGTTACAGATTGTTATAGGTTATGCAGTTGTTGAGGTCCAGGAATGGTTTTGATTACATAGTTTCTCTCTCAGCAGGCTCAACTGTCCCCAGATAAGACCTAGGCTGACCTCCTCCAGGGGTGAAGGGTGAAGGGTGAGAGGTTAACTTCCCTTCCCTCTACTGTGAAGTGAAATTAAATGTCTTCATCCGCGCATGTTGGGACTTTGATATGGGAGCGTCGTCAACCAAATTGAAAACTGGGTGTTTTTCCTGGTTTCTAATGATGCCAGAAACATGGTGCAGCATATATTTTGTGTCAAGCTAATAAACAATTTATTACACAGCAGGCGTGAGGTTTATTAGTTTATAAAATTAAATGTTTCCTTGCAGCGATTTGAAACCCCTGTGTCATTACACAGTGCGGCTTCAGCTGTGATTCATCACCAGTGATTTGACTAACGAGTGCTTGTGTGCAGTGTAAAAGCAGTGTTTACCTCAGTGGATGGCCTGAGGTCACATGTAGCTGTGTGTTAAACCTCACAGGATGTACAGGATCCTAGGAGAGGGCAAGATGCAATAATCTTTACAGCACTGATTGAAGGGACGCCCTCCCATATATACACACACATCCACACACACACATGGATCCACACACAAACACACACACTCTTTATCTATCTGTCTGTCTGTCTGTCTTTCTGTCTGTCTTTCTTTTTGTCTTTCTGTCCGTCCATCCGTCCGCCCATCTATCTCTCTATCTATCTGTCCATTCATCTGCTATCTAAAGTCTGTACAAACAGCTGGCAGGACATTGGGCTTCCTCAAACTGATCCCCAGCAATGGGTAGGAATGCATGAAGGCAGGGAATGCACACACACACACACACATACACACACACACACACACACACACACACACATACATCGACATGTACAAGCACATTCACACTAAAACAAACATAAACGCACACACTCTCTTTCCAATTCTACAGGATCCTCCCCTGGCTGGTACCCCTTTGTTTATGTGTGTGTGTGTGTGTGTGTGTGTGTGTGTGTGTGTGTGTGTGTGTGTGTGTGTGTGTGTGTTCTGTCCAACAGCAATATTATCTCCCTCTCCAACCCCCCTGACAAACTGTAGGGAGACATGTCGATCTTCCTCTCAACATAGTATGTAAATCTCAGTATTTCCTGTGTGTGTGTGTGTGTGTGTGTGTGTGTGTGTGTGTGTGTGTGTGATGGGGGTTTCCCATAACTCTGGCAGCCAGCCAAATGGTCCTGTACATCTGTTTTGATTGTGCAAGTTTGCTATGGCGCATGCTCTTTCTCCTATATAAACACACACGCACACACGCTCACACATACAGACAGAGGGAAAATAAGTTTCCATTAAATAATTTGTCTTTACACAAGGGCTCCCCACACTGATTAATAATTTGCAATGTGCAGTCACCCTAAAGTAAAAATGCGCTAATGATGCAGACGCACACACACACAAACACATTAATAAATAATCAGTACTCACAATTGTGATTTGTATTTCATTGTTAGAGTTGTCAGGCCTGTCGTGAACACCTTCCTGTGCTATACAATATGTATGCAAATGCATACACACACAAGCACACACACATATAGATTAATGATGAAACAGGTCTTACAGGTCAACAAATACACCAGAATACACACATGTGCATGCAACTACACACACCTGCACACACACACACACACACACACACCCTCACAAACACACACAAACACACACACACACACATACTTTGATAAGGATTTTTTATGCGGCTGCTGTGAGTACTGCAATCCTAGCAAGAGAACACATCAGTGGGTGCAACATCAGGGTGCAACATGACACACACACACACACACACACACACACACACAAACAGACAGACACACACACACATACACAGAAGAGGGCATGAGAGGTAGTGAGATAGAAAGAGAGAGCGAAAGAGTGGCAGTGAGAGACAGAGAGTGACAGTTGGAGACAGAATGGAGAGAAAGCAAAGGAGAGAGAGAGAGAGAAAGCGAGAGAAGGACAGGTTGGTTTTTCTTTCTGCAACCCACCAAAGTGTGATTGTATTACCAGAAATGGCAGGAACAGCAGGTTCAATTTAGCGTCTGGCACACGGAACGGGCCGTCAGGGTAGAGCGCAGTTCAAACGTGGACCTTGACGGCGTGAGTCAATGAGCTAACCAGAGGGCGCCCTGTCACCTCCCATTCCTCTCTGATTCATCATGACCGGCCCAAATGACTCCAAGAAATACTACACATGTTTTTCAACCAATATAGTTTGACATTGGTCTGGCGGAAACCCCCCCCCCCCCCCCTCTGCGGTACCTGTTAACCTGTGAGCATGTTGTCGCTGTTGTCCTGAATCTGTTATGACCCCGTTACAGTAATGATGAATAATATCCACTTCCAAAACAGGAAGTTGGCTCATTTACAAAGGCGTATGGATTATGTGGCCACCAACAAAAAAAAAGAACAGCCGCACTGAATTGATTAGAAACACAAAGTGTGTTAAGACTTGATAATTCAAACGGTCAAACGTCTCGCATGATTTTGGTTGCTTTGCTCCGTAAATGCACCTCGGTCTGCCATTGGTTATCAGTATTACACAAATCCTCAACTTTATCACGTATATTTGGACACCTGGTTCCACTTTTCTCACAATGCACATAAAAATGGTCTTCATCTGTCAACATAATGCTATCACCACAGCTAATGCTGGATCCCTGTCAGCTTTTGGTACTTGTACAGTCAAACCATCAGCACCCCAACCTACCATACATTTAATTTAAAGTTGTAATTCATACACTGGACAGTTGCAGGAAACACAGTATTCAATAGTGTATCTCTTGCGTACTGCTGGTGAGTGGAGTGTGGATGTGTGTGTGTGTGTGTGTGTGTGTGTGTGTGTGTGTGTGTCTGTCTGTTTGTTTGAGTGTGTTTTGTGTGGATGTGTGTGTTTTGTGTGTGTGTGTGTTTGAGTATGTTTTGTGTGGATGTGAGTGTGTTTTGTGTGTGTGTGTTTAAGTGTGTTTTGGGTGGATGTGTGTGTGTGTGTGTGTGTGTGTGTGTGTGTGTGTGTGTGTGTGTGTGTGTGTGTGCATGTGGCAGGGCTTATCCCAGCTGCCAGATAGGACGATGGGAATGTATCTATGCGGGCAGTGTGTGTAAGCATGTGTGTGTGTGTCTGCGTTAGCACTGTGTGTGTGTGAGTTCTGAAAGTGGGCGTGCTGGAGAGTCTTCTGCCCCGACTCGTTCTGCTTGGTGAAGGGAAAAGGTTCACTCATTGTGGAATCCATTGGAATGGAAATGAGTGCCACAGAGTATCTCTCTAGCCCCCCATAGACACCCCACCTTTATGGACCCCTCCCCCCCCCCCCATTTTCAAACCGCACTCTGCCACCTCCCCTTTCCTGTGTTGTCATAGCGCTGACAATCAAACGATGGCCCTAAGTGTTCCGGGGGGGGGGGGGGGGGGGGGGGTTGGCTGGGTGGCTAATTGGGCTGACTGCTGGCGTTGATTGTGATGGATTGAAGGTGGGAGGGGGTGTATGTGTGTGTGGTGATGGGGGGGGGGGGGGGTCTGGGGGTGGGAGGCAGGGTACTTTAATCTGCACTGCATCGGCTGCGCTGTGACTTGTGGAGGGGATAGGAGGTTAAAGCCAAGGTCTGCTTTCGGTCCTATTTAGTATTTAAGAAACCAACGGTGCTAATGAGCGGTCCGAGATATTCCCATTGGCTTCACTGTGGAGAGAACATGGCTTTATAAATGGAGCGTTCAACAGCAGTGCTGTACTTTGTTCCCCATGTTTGCTCTTGTCTGCTGTTACATTTCAAGCAAACAACCCATTGTTTAATATTGCAACATGTTTGGCCTCTGCTTTGACCTAAAGTCACAATGTGTAAGACTGAGCTAAGACTAAGTAGTCCAGAGACTTTCAGAATTAAAAAAGTCGACAACAGTGTTCTGTCCTCTCTGTAACTGGCTGTGCAACTGTGGGAAGTGAACTAGCGTAGCTCGGCTGGGTGGCGTGAGTGGGAGGAGTTTTGGGAGTGTTGAGGTACGATTATTTTAAACAAAGAGAGAGGTATGGGCTCGCCAACATTTTTTCATTTGTAGAATATATCAGTAATAGGATGTGATTATATTGATAACATTATTGAAATCACCATAGATCGGCAGGACTACAGATATAACCATGACCACAAATAACCATGACTACATGTAGACTTGCTTTGTCTTTTTTCCCTCACTTCCATTGTGTCTTATGAGCTCACTAAGCCACACACACACACACACACACAGACACACACATACACACACAAACACACACACACACACACACACACAAACGCACACACATGGATACAGCTTATCCAGGGACTTAAAACCACTTGTAAAATAGTGAGTCAAGCAGCCCCAGGGTTGTGGTGATTGATGACTTCAACCAGGGCCCGTCCGTGACCACAGAGCCGCACAAACACACATTACTCACCCCAAAGATAAGCAAACGGTCCCCAGCCGCCTTAGGCCCTAAGTGCTTCACAAACACCAGGTAACACTGGCCTCGTTTCAAAAGGTCCTTATTAGCAAACCACATCAGCCTAACCTCTATGAGATCAACATGGACCATGTGAAAGAGACAGGAGGGCGGGGCCGGGGGGTGGGGATGTGGAATATAGACTATTGCTTGCCCCTTATCGCCTGCAGACCACTCTTTATATGTATAATGTATTATCTCATGTGCTCACCTGTATTATTCCACGTCGCACAACATGTGTTACATACAACTACATGATCGCTTGATCGTCATCTTTAGTATTATCATAATTTGTATGGTAGTTGCCAGCCAGAGAACCATTGATACAAAAGGTGAAAATAAGATCAAAGAAGCGATTTGACTTGTCAGGTTGCCACATTTCCCAGGAGTCACTGTTGCAAAGATTCCACCAGAAGGTCTTGAGATCTGACTCGTCCCCCTGTACTGGAAGTCTCTCACAGTATAACGAGGCATTCATGGTTCAACAGACATGTCCAGGAACATTATCATTGGTCACTTGGTTGCAAAGCTTATTTATTGTCTATATGTGGAATGGATAGGTAAGTATAGCCTGCTATGTTGCCTGTGAATGCTAAGGTATGTGCTAAAAGCAATAGCTTAATCCTACCGCCAGATTCCCAGCTGTGTTAGTACCACAATGAAAAGGATAACGTGGCAAATAGCACAGATAACACAGCAAATGTGATACAGGCTGTACAGTATGAACAGTGTTTGTGTTTGCATGTGTGTGTGTGTGTGTGTGTGTGTGTGTGTGTGTGTGTGTGTGTGTGTGTGTGTGTGTGTGCGTGCATGCGTGTGTGTGTGTGTGTGTGTGGAGCAGGGGTGTGTGGTGGTGGTGGGGAGGGGGGTTCTGGCATTTCAAATAGTAAATTCAAAGGACTACAAAATAGTCTCTGATACAAAGATGTATACAAACGGCCAAAAATAACACACCCCTAGTAAATCCTAGTAAACATTTCAGTGTGGGGGAAATGGAAAAAGGTGATTATAATCAAAACAGAGCCTGAATTACAGGGATTTGTCAGTCCCATGCACCACATGTCTATTTTAGAGGCACTACATGTATACAAATATGAGTACGCCCCCACGTACCCACTTTAACACAGGTATCTGAAATGAGTGCACACATATCTGGTTTCCCTTCCTGGATCTGTGGAGATCCTGTGGAGTCATTTGTTCCATATCACGCTCTTATGGACCCTCATCGCTACGGGATCTGTATGAAAACAGCCGGGCAGGGAAGCAGCCAGGCTGACGTCAAGGAAGAGACTAGAATCAGATCAAAAACACACTGCCGCAGATGTGCTTGTGTGTGTGTGTGTGTGTGTGTGTGTGTGTGTGTGTGTGTCTGTGTTTGCGCTTGCACGCCAGCGTGTGCGCGTGTGTGTGTGTGTGCATTTGCGTGTGTGTGTGTGTGTGTGCGTGCGCGTCTGCTCCCATGTCTGTATGAGAGTGTGTTTGTATGTCTGGTTCTAGCTGTATGTATGTGTGCATGTGCGTGCGGATAAGATAAAGTGTTGACACTCAAACTATTTTACAAGCGGCAGAGATTTGTACTGTGTGACTGCAACCAGGTGTGCATGTGTGTGCATGCATTTGAATGGAACCCCCCCTCTGCCATCCCTCCATACTGCGGTAATAGCCAGACTGACGTCAAAGAAGAGGCATAGGATCTGATCAAAAACACAGCCGGCTGCAGCTGAGAATGATAAAGAACTGGAAACGGGGAATTGAATTTGAATGGGATTCGTCCACATTTAAATTTGGCTGTGGTATTCTGCGGATTTGATGATCAAACGGATAGAATAGCCTCTAGGGATGGTGTGGGCGTAGGAAACGGGAAAGTACAAGTTTGGATCCTATTAATTGTCTCAAAGATCTTTTAAAAGGTTTTTTAAAGATCATGGTAGTGTAACTCGGTAGTATTATTTGGGCTATGCTGTTTAAAGTTTTAGAAAGAGTCTTTGTCTATAACATTTCATTGTAAGCCATACAAAAACTAGCCAATGAGAAGCTAATTCCGCCTCCCAAATAGTAATCCTTGCTAATCACATACACCTGTGTGCACACTAACAAACACACCAGCGAGAGGGAAATAAGTATTTGCAGGGGAAAATGAGAATGGAGTCCAATTAAATAGACAAAATCACAATAAAACATACTTTATTGCCTTTGCCTTTGTTCCTCTGGACAAAGTTTTTCCTTTTGGTATGTCTAAGTTTGTTGAACTATCCATTTGTGTTTAATGTATTACAGGTTCCCTGTCTGTCCACCTTCCTGAACACAACCAGCCACTTGTCTCTCATCTATCCTGTGTTTGACATAAAGCATTGCTCTCATGCTTATCTATTCTGGACTGGCATGTCCATGGCATTATCATTGTGAATTTAAACAAGGACCGATGTGTTGGCGCTAACCAACCATTCACAATATTGAACCCTAGCAATGTTTGATCTACAATGAGCGTTGGTCAAACAAAGACACTGTCTCTCTAAAACACTGATGTCCTTTTGCGCACACACCACCACCACCACCCCTATCACCAGTCCCACCACCATCACTACCACTACCAATACATCATGCACTCTCAACCTCACTCTGCCTGCACCACTCCCTTTGACCTGTGGTTTTTTCCCTCTGACCCAGTCCAAACCCCTCCCACTTGCACAAACAGTCCCCAGAACATCACCCCTGAACTCCGACCCTGGCCCCAAACGCCATATAACAACACTCGTATCGCTGTTTATTGGCCAGTTAGTGCGCCTGTGAGGCTAGTGGCTCACTTCTCTGATTCCTCACTGTGACTAGTTAACACAGGCATGTAAACCTACGTCTGTGGGATAAATGATGCACTAGTGACACAGAATACTGGACCAGCTCTTTAATGACACATAATCTAGTTAACTTAGCAAGCCACTGCGTTCCTGTTTATGGTGGTGGAATGTTTGCATTCCCATTACTCTGAAGTAGATTCGTTTTGGAATACTATGGCACAATGGCCTTTTGCTTGTGCTTTCATTTACTTTTGGAATGCTGTCATTAGGAAAACACTAAGGACTGCTAAACTACAACAGGATCAAACAACATCTGCTGGAAATCAAATCAATCATCCTGAGTTATAAATGGAAATGAAGAACACATCCGTTACACGCATCTTGCAACAAATCGCTGAGGAGTTGGAAAGTTTTAGGAAAGTAGAACTGTGATATTCACAGGGATAGAGCAAGGCCAGGGTTTAGCTAGGGCCTGGTGGGTTAGCATTTATTTATATAAATGTATATACAGTACACTACACAGTATACATATTACACAGGTGTCTTCACACACAAACACACTCACACACACAAACATGCACACACACTCACACACGCACACACACACACACACACACACACACACAGATGCACCCTTACTGCATCCATATCATAACATGTAAATCGTGAGACACCCATCGCTATCTGGAGTCTGTCATTGTGTCAGTGAGTGGACCGCTTGTCAACAGTAGCACGACACACTGAAATTACCATCATTTCAAGGTCACTAATTTCACTGGAGCTGTACGCCCCGGCAGACAGCGTAACACTGTTTCTCCATTCTCCTGTATCCGTTGTTTGGAGCTCTGTGGCTGTCACTGTAGTGGGTGGCCATCTGATTGTGTCTGCATGTAAATATGTGTAAACCTGTTTGCCACAGAAATAGATTCAGATTCTAGCAAAGTCTAGAATCTGAATCTGTGTGTGCATATATGACTATGTTAATGTGATACTGTGCACATAGGTCCTCATCAACATATGTTTATGCATGGTTATGTATATTCATGGTTGTGTATATGCACACGTGTGTGAGTGTGTGTGTGTGTGTGTGTGTGTGTGTTATGTGTGTATACATGTGTGCAATTGCGTAGGAGTGAGCGCCACCAATTATGTATTTGTCAGTCACTGGTTTGGCTTAGTGTCTTCCTAGGAGGCATGCCTCTGAGGACATTGTTCTTCTTAAACACAGTGATTATGATGAGGACATGGGCTCCACTCACAGATGGCAGATCCCAGGTACCAGGCACAGTCTGGATCCTCCAGCTTTGCACTGGGGACATGAGAACGAGAGAACAATTGTCAAGTAAATTTTAACTATATAGCCCTTTATCACAATTACAGGCACACAGGGATGTGTTCAAAACAGATGTAACACTACCTCCTAACACTGAGTCTTTAAACCGTTAATGTGTAAATTCACTATCGTCCAACATCAGTAATGTGGCTCCACAGATTAGGTGAGTAATTAAAACACAAAGCCAGTTTGCATACACACAGATGTGTGCACATCAATATGAGCCCATCAAATAATGTAATCGCAAATGACGATTATATTGACGAATTGACTCACTTGAAGCTAAGCTTAAGCTTCATTGTTGGTTAAAAGAGGTTGTGTGGCAAGGGTTGACAAATGGTGCAAGGTAAAGTACAAACAATGGGGATGAGTCATCAGAGCCACATCAACACATGATGTGAGGTTACTCAGAGAAGCTCATAAAAAAAGTAATTGATTACTATTAAAATCTATTGAGCCTTAGCCAGCAAACATAAGTGTTTTGCCTGTGTACCGCAGTGTTTTGTACAAATTGGATTTGATCTTTTTAAACATACTCTCTCACCAGTTCGGTAAAGGACCTGTAGGATACAGCTTTCTGTTCCCATGGACTTAACTACAGGCTTTGACAGAAAATGACCACCTTGATTCCTCCCAGACCGCCCTGCATGGCGACAGCACCCTTGGAGTCCTGTGATTGGTGGGTGGCAAGGGGAGAGCGTCAAGATTGGTGGGGGTCGGCAGGCTGTAATTTTCAAAGGGGAAAAGGAGGTGACACTGACAACACGCAGGATGGGAGGCAGCGGCACACAGTGGGACGGACAGGAGGGTCCTACTGCCGGGAAGAGCTCACATGCAATGTGACTCAGTGCACTTTCCATCAACTGTTGTACTTCCTGGAAGGCCACATCATTTCCTCTTTGAGCTCTGGTTACTTCCTGTGATGGAATATGGCCATGCAACCATGTCACCCGTGTAATGCTGACATGCTGTTGAGGGACTGTAAAGCAATACAGCGTATTAATAACCCTCTTTTAGAGGGTTGTTTAGCGTAATTGTGTCTGTGTGTTTTCGTCGTATGTGTGTGTGCTTGTGTGTGTGTGTGTGTTTAGGTAGGGGATGAGAAAGGGCATTTTGTTTCCACAGAGGAAGTGGTTTGAATAATAGGAAATGGTTTTACCATTTGATTGTGGGCAGCCGGCGAGAGATAGTCATCCAGCTGTGGTGCTGAGAGACAAGTTTAACAGATGCATCACCGTTGGACACACACTCACACACACACACACACACAGACACACACACAGACACACACACTCTCACACAGCTGCCCTCTTCCCCAGTTATTCCATGGCAATTGATGGCCACTTTGATGGGGAGGGTGTGTTTGTGTGTGTGTTTGGTGTGTGTGTGTGTGTGTGTGTGTTACTCGACCCATGGGAGCCACAAAGGTGTTCCGTTGGCTTTGATCCTTCTTAACGCCCCCTACATGAACACTAGGAACACTGCCTGTTACATTGCAAGCGCTTCCCCCCACACCCACACCCTCCCCTCCACCTACCACCCAACCATCTGCCCCCCCACTCCTCCCTTATGGGGAACTAATCCTGTGGGACAGGTGAGGCCAGAGCCATGGGCCAGGGGTGAAACTCAACAGGGTCTGGGCCCCCCTCATGTTGACTGTATAGAGGGGCCCCAATCCATGATGTCAAAACTATACATGTCAATTCACTTACAAAATGGTATGTTGAGTAATGTCTCGTATGCAAAATTGACATGTGCACCATTCAATGAGTGAACCGGATTGTTATTAATTCATACAAGCTGAAGGAATGATAATAAGAATGGTGTTATTGCCATTTCAGCACCACACGTGTTCAATATTTTTCCTCATGCGCAAGTGTCCTCTGAGCTTTCATACGAGTTTCCTCGAAGCTGTGTGCACAGCCAAAACATAGTAAAACTTGGGCACGCACAAACACAAACATACTCACATGCACACACACACACACACACACACACGCACACACACATACTCAAACACACACACTCACACACATACTCAAACACACACACACTCACATATACACACACACATTCACACACACACACACACACACACACACACTCATGCATGCAACGATGTACACATGCACGGCAATGTTTGTAGGTAATTCAGTAAGGTTGGTGTGGCCCCCTGAGCCTATTCAGATTTACGAGAGTGGTGGTTCACGCAGAGTTGAAAATGTGTCTGGGTTGAAACCCAAGAGGCTTGAAAAGCAGCGGTACCACTTGCAGAACCCTCCTCCACACTCAGGGAGGAACAAGGAACAGGGAGTTACCATGAAGATAAATAAAATAATGGAGAGAGATACTGCAATTCACATATTACCAGAGTGAGAGAGAGACCAGAGCAGAGCAGAGCAAAGAGGTAATAAATTGCAAGGATATAGAAGAAGGGTTAAAAAACACATAAATGTGAAAATAGAAATGGTGTTCAATTCTTTGCCTTGAAATGTAAAACTTGACCTCTGACATTTGTAAATCTTTTTGAGTTTTTCCTTTTTCACAGATAAAATGGACATGTGTTGACCCTTAATATTCAGCACATTTCAAACCAGTTTTAAACCAATACGATTTTCTGTGTGGCTCTTTTTGCCGTATATTTTAGCGAATGATGGAAAATCAAATAAAAAATAGAAGGACCTTGAAATCCACATTTTTTATTGAATCACACATTTCTTTTGCTAGTGTACCTCTATGAAAAGAACAGCATGTAACAGGACAACAAAGAAGAGAGAAACGAGAGAGAGGAGAGGGGGAAAGACAGAGTTGTGTGAGAGAGTGAGTTTGATTTGTTCCTGATGAGGACAGTGACGAGAACAGTGTGCCCATTGTCCCGGTGGCCCCAATACCTTATAATGAATGAGTTTGTTGCAGGGATAACACACAGACTCACACAGTGATTACCCCTCTGCAAATACACTCACACAATACCATGGCCCTCTGACTGCACAGACACAAACACACACGCATGCACGAACAGACATACACAAACACACACAGACGCACGCGCTCGCATCCACGCACAGACATACACACACGCACGCCACGCACGCACGCACAGACAAACACACATACACACGCACGCACACACATGCAAGCACGCATGCACGCTCAGACATACACAAACACACACACGCACCCACACACACACACGTAAACACACACACAATCATGCACAGACATTAATATACCCCCCCACACACACACACACACACACATACACACATA
>JACYXH010000802.1:5739511-5754511 GCA_026745465.1 Lota lota
TGTATGTGTGCGTTTCATACTCCAGGTCCATGTTCTCCCCAGACACAGCTGTATGGCACTTTCCAAAACACATTCATTGCCCCTGACAAGGTTACGGTACATTCTTCACACACACACACACACACACACACACACACACACACACACACACACACACACACACACACACACACACACACACACACACACACACATACAGTGTTTAACTTAGCAGCTGGAGCCCCCCCCCCCCCCCACTGAGGAGTGTTGATGGATGGATGTCAGAAGGCAGTGACCTACGTGGGCCTCCTCCGCTTCACACAGTCCACAATCATTGGCTCAGTCATCAGTCTGTGTGCAGGGGAGCTCGTTAAAGGCTTTCATGGCACACGTCTTCAGCTAGGTGTCTTTGAGTGTGTGTGTGTGTGTGTGTGTGTGTGTGTGCGTGTCCTAGGGATGTGCCTCAACATCCAGAGCTCACCCTAACTCGGCTGCTTGTCTTTCACATGAGCATGTCAACACACACACACACACACACACACACACACACCTAAACACACACACACACACACACACACACACAGGGATAACAATCTCAAATGTTGACCTCTTGGACCTCATTATTGTCAGCAATCAGGATAAGCAACACAAGGCTTATTAGAAGGGCGAACCAAGAGAGACCTGCACAAATGATGCACAGCTCTGGATGGTCGAGTTTATCTGACAGAGAGAGAGAGAGACAGAGGGAGAGAAGGAGAGGGACAGAGACATAGAGAGAGAGAGAGAGAGAGAGAGAGCGAGAGAGAGAGAGAGAGAGAGAGAGAGACAGAGAGGGAGACCGAGAGAGAGGGAGAGAGAGAAAGAAATAGCAGGACAGAGGTAAGGAGAGAGGTGTGGAGCAGAGAGGGGCATAATGTGCAGAGATATGAAGAAAGGCGTAGAAGGTTTGAGCAGGAGGAAAATAATTAGGGAAAAGAAAGGTTACGAGAGAGAGAGAGAGGAAGAGAAGGATGGAGGCAAACCTGCATATCCTGAATGAGAAGCGATCAAAAGTGAAAGCCAAATCATATGAATGGATTTGCACAAAGAGGTTGGGGGAAAGAAGTGGAAAGTGTGGAAGAGAGAATGAGCGTACTTAACGGGACAAAAGACAAAGTGTGTGAAAGAGTCCCTGTGTCGGTTGAATCCACCCGTGCTGAAGTAAATCTAAAGCTCAGTGGCTGTGAATTAGGAAACTTCAGACTACAAATCTCCAATAGAATGAGAGGGAAAGAGAGGGAAGGAGGAAGAGAAATCAAGATCTAAACAAACATATTTCTCTTCCAGCTGTGCTTCACTTCACAGCCTAGCCCCCAATCCAACCGTCATAGGCAACCTATTGTATTATGCCCATGTGTGTGTGCTCTTGTGTGCTCTTGTGTGTGTGTGTGTGTGTGTGTGTGTGTGTGTGTGTGTGTGTGTGCTCCTGAGCTTGAGGTAGAGATTCATCATGGATGCTTTGTTAAAAAGATGAATGAACGATGATGCATTGCACCGTATGTGTGTGTGTGTGTGTGTGTGTGTGTGTGTGTGTGTGTGTGTGTGTGTGTGTGTGTGCCTCTTGACGACAGTCATATGGTGAAGAGAACACATAACTAATTAATTTTTCCATAGATCACACAGGTCTTCATAAACACAAATCAATCTCTTGATCACTTTCTTCCATCCCTCTCTAAACATTGTAGCTCTCTGGCGAGAGAGATAAAGAAGAGACTGACACAGAGAGATAGCACCAAACATACCATCTGGTCCCAGGCCAAGGACATTCTGTACTTTATTTTGTTTGTGGAGGAATAGAGTATACATTTCTGCTCCTCAATGGGCTGGTCTGACTGTTTGACTGACTAAGTCGGACACTGCTGGCTTTAGGCCATTTCCCCACATGCTGCCAGTGAAAACGTATACCTACCCACCCACCTACCTACCTGTCTATCTGTCCACCTGCCTGCCTGCCTGCCTCTCTCTCTGTCTCTCTATATCTCTGTCTCTCTCTCTCTCTCTTTCTCTCTCTCTCTCTCTCTCTCTCTCTCTCTCTCTCTCTCTCTCTCTCTCTCTCTCTCTCTCTCTCTCTCTCTCTCTCTCTCTCTCTCTCTCTCTCTCTCTCTCTCTCTGTCTGTCTGTCTCTCTCTCGCTATCTCTCTCGCGTTCTCTCTCTCGCTGTCTCTGTCTCTCTGTCTCTCTTCGCTGTCTCTGTCTCTCTGTCTCGCTATCTCTCTCGCGTTCTCTCTCTCGCTGTCTCTGTCTCTCTGTCTCTCTGTCTCTCGGTTCATCCTTCTGTCTATCAGCCTGAACGTATCAATAACCCCTTGTCTACCTGTCTGCTTGTCTACATGCCTCCATGACACTCTATCTGTGCTGCTCTATTTTGTGGGCTTTCATGTGGGTTTGTGTGCTTGTTCCCCTGCCTGCCAGTCTGTATGTATGTCTGTCTGTCTGTCTGTCTGTCTGTCTGTCTGTAAGTAGACTCTGTACAGTACAAGAGAATCCCATCTCTCGCGTCAGATCCAGCTCTGCTCCAGGAATGCAAGAAGATCAATCACAAAGCCCATGCCCCCCCCCCCCCCTGCTTTCCACATATTCAGACAGCCACGCAAGCACACACATGCACGAGCACTATAGGGCATGCAAACACACATACACACACACACACACACACACGCACACACATACACACACACACACTCATACATACACACACATACGCACACACATACACACACTCATACACACACACACACTCATACAATTACACACATACACACACACACACACACACACACACTCATGCATACACATACACACAGCATACACCGATTTACACAAAACACACAAACTTTTTACAACCATTCAAAGGTATACATAAGAACACCACTAAGCAAACTATTCACTTGCACTGACACGCATGTACACATACAGAATACACACACACTCATACACACACACCCACTCATTCATACACAAACACACATACAAACACAAGCACACACACACAGACACACAGGCACTCACACACACACATGGACAGCTCCTTCTAAAATAGTCACGCCTGACCCATGCGTGCCATCCTCAATGTTTGTGTGTGCACACATTTTCAAACGCATGTCCACCATGTGCAAGTGGGTATTGGGGGTGTGCGTGAGCGTGACCCAACAAGAATGAGTTTTTGTTGAAAAGAATTATGAGAAGCAATAGAAGTAGCCCTGGGCCTTAAACTGCCATGAACACCACTTCTTAAGCCTCACCAAGTGGCTGTCCAAATGCTGTTGGAAACGTAACAACAACGTGTATTTCCATCGCTAGTTTAGCTGGCGTACATCAGCCACAGGCTCTGCAAGTTATTAGTGAGGGGTGTGTGGAAAAGCCATGATGACAGAGAAATATGCGTTCCGGTACAGCGACAGAGCTGTAAAGGGAATATGAGCGATGTGTGTTTTGTTTAAAAAAACATGATCACGGCGTATATATTCAGTCCAGGCCGCTCAGAGAAGTCCACCTTGAATCCACAAAGACGTTTTGTCTGTTGCAGAGCAAGAACGCTAGTTGTCAGCCGGCATGGAGTCACAACTTGTTTGTGACTTAGCATATTAAGGTTCAGTTCATTTCAGTTCAGTTTTCGTTTTATTAGTCATAGGGTCAACAGTGCAATGAAATGTATTTATAAATATTTTGTATTATTAGCAGCTACAATGTATGTATGCGACCGAAATTAACGACACAGGGTAAGTTTACTGTGTGCTGTGTCCATTTTTCTCAGTTGAGAACTAAATGACAAATGTAATGATTCTCAACCCTTTTAAATAGTAATAAAGAGTCATATTTGTAGATGAAATATATGAAGTTGGAATATACATATTTTTCAAAGGTTTTACCACAGTGAAATTAAATCAATGTTTGGCAGAAAATAAACATTATTTATCCAACTGTATTTTTTCCTCCAGTGATGCTAATTCCAGATGAAGGACTTTATAAAACCAAAAACAAACACACACATTCATTAAATATAGAGTTCTTCAAATGAAACATCAGTAGAAGTTCCTTGGTATTCCGCTCTTCGCCAAGACTTGTTCTCCGGTAATCTCCGACTGATATGGCAAAACATTAAGTTTGTTTAAATCACAGGTGGAATCCAAGACAAACAGCGTATAGCTTCGCTGCAGCCTTTGAAACTGCAGGGCGAAGCTCTATTGAAGTAATTGCGTGAGTCTTACCCCTGCAAAAACAGCCCAAACCCACCCCTGCATGAACGCGGCTTCAGAAAACACACGCGTGTGCGCACACACAAGGGCCGCAGTGTTAGGGGTATCCAGCCGTTTCCTCCTTCTCTTGCTCTCTCTCTCTTTGAAAGCTGCTGCACTAAGCCTGCATACGGTACCAGCTGTAATATGTTGCCACTGACTTAATGTTGACTTAGCCATTAAAGGCTGCAGAGTCATTTGGCTTGGACCAGACGGGGACTTTTTTACTCCGTCTCAAGTGTTCACTTGAGAGCAGGGTGAAACACTTGCTCCTAAGATGGAGTCCATCACACAGGTCAGCCGCAGTACACCTGATGGATCTGCTCACTCTGAATCACTCACCAGTCATTCATGCACTATGGCATCAGTCATTTACACACGGCACACTTAACACTTTAACACGGAAACAGAGCTAGTGGGAAATATTGATAGTGACAGTTTGTTCACAACTTACCGTTTCCCTGATACAGAATTGTCATTACGTTGTAAATGGCATTAACTTTGAATTTGTGTCTGGTGTATCGGTTTGTGTGTGTTTGTGTGTGTGTGTGTGTGTGTGTGTGTGTGTGTGTGTGTGTGTGTGTGTGTGTGTGTGTGTGTGTGCGTGTGTGGACAGAGCAGGACAATGCAACAACAAGCCATTTTCTCAACATAATGTAATTCTCAAAACAAAGTAATCGAATAAAGGATTAATCAAATCGAAGGCCTAACATGCGTGGCTGAAATGTAATTCAGAGGTCAAAAATAACAAGTATGTTATAATCCGAAAGCAGTTCCCTCATAAAACATTGTGTAACACCATTATCTTAGTGAGTTATATGAAGACCTGGTTTGAATCAGTGATATTTTGATAAGAAACATGAATAAGCAATCTATCTAGAGTAGAATCTATCTAAAATCTAGAGTAGAGGATCCCATCGAACAACATTCTGAGTGGCAATATTACATATGCTCTCTGTAGAAGGCAGACACATATTTATACCGCTAGACAGCACATGCTAATACAGAAATCTAAAGCCTACGTAGGTCTGCCATGCATAACCAGGACACTGACTTATTGACTCTAGGTGGGTCCACAAAGTTGGTCTCTTGTGTGTGTGTGTGTGTGTGTGTGTGTGTGTGTGTGTGTGTGTGTGTGCATGTGCGTGTGTGTACATGTGTAAACCATTATAAGTGTAGGCAGAGAAGATATTTGATCAATCACACTGACTAGACTAACACATGGTAAGCTGTGTGTGTGTGGGTGTGTGTGTGTCTTGTGTTACCTGGGTGTCACGTAATGAAATTTTTGCTTTATTTATTTCCACATTTCTCCTGTCTTTGTTTTCCTGGAATTTAGCTCACTTACTTTCTTCATTTTGGAATCTTTGAAGATTTATCAATAGAGCTGAATGTGGCATGTTCATGTTTCAATGTATGGTTCAGGCACACACACACACACAAACACACTCTCACACACACGCTCGCACGCACACACACAAATACACACACACACGCACACGCAGAGACAGAAACACCAACTCTGAAGATTGATTGCAACAACCTATATTATCTCCAAGGCCTTATGTAAACCAGATCATTTCTCTTTCACTTCTTTTCCTCTTTAAAGAACTTGACAGCCTAAAAATGGTTGTTTGAATGACGCTTGAAGCTCTTCCATATGGACTGCTGACCGCCGTCCTGGAAGAACACATACGCCTTGTTTCATGCTATCAAAGTGTTGTCAGGACTAATTAGGGCTGAGAGGAGAGGAGGAGAGGAACGAGGAGAGGAGAGGAGAGGAGGGGGGATGAGAGGAGGAGAGGAGAGGGGGGGAGGGGAGGAGAGGAGATGAGAGGGGCGGAGAGGGAAGGAGAGGAGAGGAGGAGAGGAGAGGGGTGGAGAGGGGAGGGGAGGAGAGGAGAGGAGGAAAATAGAGGAGATGAAAGGAGAGGAGGAAAGAGGAGAGGAGAGTAGAGAGGAGGGGACTAGGAAAGGAAAGGAGAGGATGGGAGAGGAAAGGAGAGGAGAGGAGGGGAGAGGAAAGGAGAGGAGGGGAGAGGAAAGGAGAGGAGGGGAGAAGACAGGAGAGGAGAGTTGATGAGAGAAAATGAGAGGAGAAGAAAGGAGAGGAGAGGAGATAAAAGGAGAGAAGAGAAGAAGAGATAAATAAACCTCAAAAATCGTTTTGCCTGACAAACATTACACACTCGCATAGACACACACACATACACACCGACATATCCTCGCTTCTCACAGTAAAGAAATCATACATACATACCTATAGCGTATATATAATGTAATCCACCTTGTGTCTCTAAAAAGCTCACGCTAACGCTATTGGGGAATTTTTTTTAATGCTGAGAATTCACTGGAAAGATACTAGTTGTCAAGACAAACAATGGCAGTCGAAGACAGACGTGCAGCTGTGGATGGAGTGTGTTCTCTGCAGGCCTGTGCCAGGGGAGCTATGACTGGGGAACCTTATCACCGCGTCTATCAGGTTATTATCTTCCCCTGGTTACGTCTCATATACACAAAACACACATAGAGGAACACACAGAAACGCGCTCAACCCACTGGCTGTATGCGCATAAACAAACAAACACAGGATGCATGTGTGTGTGTGTGTGTGTGTGTGTGTGTACAATCATGTGCATGGATGCACGGATGTTGATTTAAGATATTTTTACTTCAATGTTATGATGCACACACACACACAGACAAATGCGTGCACACACATGCACGCAGACACACACACGCATGCACGCACACAAACACACACACACGTACGTGCACACTGACACACACAAGAATGTCTTTATCTATCATCGCTGCAGCATCTTGGTATTTATGATGGGATACTCCCATAGACGTGCTATCACCCAGCATCGCACACACCCACACACACACACACACACACGCACACGCACACACACACACACACACACACACACACACACACACACACACAATGCACACACTACTGTGTTTTGACAAGCCCCCGGAGCATAAGGTAGGTGCAGACAACAAAAGGTGCAGCCCATCCAAATCCAACTGGTAGCCACAGCGTTTTCTGCCTTTCCAAACAAACCTTTCATTAGGGGATATACAGAGAGGCTTAGGGGGGGCTCAGCCACACAAAGACTAAGTCAGGGCTAAGGCATATCCTTTCATCATATAATCCTAATTAGATATAAAATGATTCGAATGATTGAAGGAAGTATGTAGGGACGTATTTGGCGTCACTTCGTGTCTACAGTTACACCGGTGCAGTTAGTTTAGATAGACATTTTGCCTGAAATGGTTCACTATTCGCAGATTCATAATTGCCATTTAGTCTACATTTGATACTGAATAGTTTACTTTATAAAGATTGAATAGGTCTTCACAGAGCATCAAGGGTCATTTTAACTTTCTAGCAGCCATGCCTGTTCCTTAAATATGCATCACGGGATCATTTGATTTGGAGCAAGGATTTGGACTTTGGACTTTGGACCAATATGACTCACCCTCAAAATAGTTCCCTTAACATTGAATGCTACTGAGCCTTTTGTTGTAAACCGCTATAGGCTGGACACAGTTAAGGAGTGGCTAACCCTGACGTCTATCCCCCACAAATATCGTCCCATCCATTTATTATCCTGCAAATCCTGTAAATACTGAGATGTTATCAGACCATTAAGGGTGTATTATGGTTCGCATGCAGGAGGAACTAGACCAGCGTATTCCCGGCATTGTTCGGCTATCAGCGTAATAATATTTGCTCTGGATACATGGAATATGGAATCTGGGGCTCCTTCAAGGTCTTTAAGCATAACAAGGCCACAAATCATAGACCTCCAGACAAACACACAATTACAATTACACACGCACACACACACACATACACACACACACACAATGTGTCAGCTGAGTAGTTTTTGTGTATGTGGTGTATAAACAGGAAATGGATTGGATGGGGGGTGGGGCTAGCGGTTCGTCTTTGGACCTCCCAAAGCTCTCTACAAAGAGAAACAATACCAGTCAGTACCCAGAGCCTAAAAATTCACACACACGCACACGCATACACACACACACACACATACACAAACACACGCACACACACACATGCTTGCAGACAATGTCTGCCAATGTCTGTCACAAATGTGCACATTATGGTGTGCAATTGTATTTGTATGTTATTGAGAATGTGTGTGTCTGTGTGTGTGTGTGTGTGTGTGTGTGTGTGTGTGTGTGTGTGTGTACTGTAGGTAAGCTAGTAGTGCATACATATTGTAGCCTGCTCAGTCAGGGAGGGCTGAGCACCAAACAAACTTGTGGTCTGCACTGAAGAATGGAGCAATTTCCTGGTAAACACAGCAGGACAAAGCCCCGACAAGTTTAGACGGAGAGACACCAACGGAGACAGAGAGAGAGAGAGAGAGAGAGAGAGAGAGAGAGAGAGAGAGAGAGAGAGAGAGAGAGAGAGAGAGAGAGAGAGAGATTGCCTTCCTCCATCTTCCTTGTTGTTCTTACAGGAAATGACTTTAGCAGTGCAGTGTTTGTGTTGTGTTTTATTATTCAACCCCTTTTGCCAGATCCTTGTTAAAGCAAAGTGACTAAATGTCATGTTGGAAAACGATCCTCGTGCTGCACTTCAAAGCATTGTGTTGGAACACGTGAGAAAGCTGCATGTCAGATGGCCCTGAGAGAAGCCATTCATATTCGGGGCCTATGGAAGGCAGGTCCGTAACATCAGTCAAACCCCACCACAACTTCCAATTTGTCCATCCATTTGTCAAATATAACCCCGCCACCCACTACTACATCGGTCCACCCACTTCCCCTCCCACGAAGGTCACAGGTCATGGTTAGGAGTGGAGAACCCACTTCAAGGCATGGTTCCCAGAGGATTCTTTCTATACAGGTTCCATGTCCAAAAGGCTTGAAGGTGTACAACGATGAATTTTGTTCAAAATATATGTATTTGGTGTATTTAACGTAGCAAAAATATATTACAACAATTCAAACAGGATTGGTGTCAGAGCTTGGTTAGATCAGGGAGATATGGATATGAGATTTGTGCCCAGGTTTGAACCTGCCACAGATATTATCAACCATGTGCTTGGCAAAGTAAAAATATGACCATCCTAATAGAAGTCCAATTCCTGACACACACACACACACACACACACACACACACACACACACACACACACACACAACTATATAGTGGAAAACGTGGAAGATGAAAGCATTACATTTCATGCACAGCTTTCTCTGTAGTTAACCTGCCAATCGGTGAACCATGCGTTTCCTATATTTTCACTGGACCACTGCCAGACACACACACACACACACACACACTCTCACACACACACACACACACACACACACACACACACACACACTAAGACACACACACAATCACAGACACACACACACACACTAAGACACACACACAAAGACACACTCACACCCCTGTCACACACGTGTCCGAGCCAGATCTTTCATCGTAACGTGTTCAGGGTTAAGGTGGATTTGCACCATGCACCGCCACCACCGCCCTTCAATATGTGCGTGGCCGCACTTTTCCACACATGTGCACACTCACGGGTCGTTAATGCACACAATCCCTTCGCCGGCGGCACAGTTGAAAAAGCTAATGTAAACCCAAAGGGATAATATCAGGGGGGCTTTCTGGCTGGAGTGTTTCATTTGAGATGTAAAGACGCTGTTCCAGTCTCTCCCATTACCGATATTCCTCTGAGATTATCCACCCGCAGATGATTTCTCTTATTTCGTTTTATTTGTTTAGCTAAGGTGTTTTTCAACTTGTTTTGGTTTCAAGTCTTAAGCAATGGAGACCTTTGTGCGTCCACATGGTTGTAGAGGATTACAGCAAACACTTTGATTTCCCAGGGCCCATGGGCCTGGAGTAAAATATATGGATGGATAGAGCGAGAAAAAGAGAGCAAGAGAGAGGGAGAGAGAGAGAAAGACAGAGAGAGAGGCAGGCAGGCAGGTAGATAGACGAGAGAGAGGTGGACTGCAGTAAAAGACGACGAAGGAGAGGAAGGGGTTAATGTGCAAATGAGGACCAAGAATGCTGGTGACTGGAGGATGCCTTGGAGTCACAAGAGGAGAAGCGTTATTAACATTTATGTAACTAATAAATTATATTAACAGTACTTCTGTCTTTGGTCTCGAAACGCAACCCTCAACCCTTTGTACACGTGGCCAAGCCATTATAAAGTGATTAGGAGCCACAGCCAAAACTGTACTTGTAAATTGCTTGATTTTCCTTAGGAAAATGGGAAGGGTGTGTGTGTGTGTGAGCGTGCATGCGTACGTGCATGTGAGTCTGTGCGTGTGTGTATGAGTCAAAGGATGTGGAAACGTTTACCATTTGCATATGTACAGGCTCTTCCACTCTCTCAGGGGATCCACATAGAATGCCGCCATAGGCCATGTTAAAAACACATTCAATATGGAACACATATATGACAGGATATGGAATATACCTTGGAGGGATAAACCTTCTATATTATACATACATAACAGCAGTTTAAACATCTATCAACCCCAACCCCCCCCCCCCCCCCCCCTACCCATCACAACCCCCCTCCCCCCTTCCAAAGTATTATTACCTTGCCATTGGAGGCTCATATCAAAGGTAGGCTGATTTCCTCCACTCTGAATACCAACACCACATTATTGCAGCCTTCAGGGCCTCAGTGAGGCTGGGCGTCGCCAGCTACATGGCTCTCTGTTATCAACAGCCACTGGTGATTCATAACTCCTGACCTCTGAGGCATTAGAGAGACAACCCTAGCAGTGGGGGAGTGATGTATGCCTTTTGATACAAGGAGTCCTCTCTCTCTCTCTCTCTCTTTCTCTCTCTCTCTCTCTCTCTCTCATAAATGTACAGATTTTGTCTGATCTGCTCTACCCCCTGTTCGCCCACCATATCTTTGAACTGGATATGTGTAGCAAACTAAATTCCATCGCAATTTCCTGCCCTCGATCCAACCATGCATCCCTCCCTCCCTCCCCCATTCCTCTCACCCTCCCTCATTGCCTCAGTTCCTCCCTTCCCTTTCTTCACCCTCCCCCCCTCCACCCTTACCTCCCCCGTTCCTTTCTCCTTCTCACCATCTCTCCCCACCGTGGAGAGGTATGGTGCTGTTAGTTGATCCCCACCCAAGGTGACGCAGAAGGATGGACTGTACTAATGAATAAAGACATCATTATTACAACTTTTGATGAATACAAATCCAGGTTGAAAAGCAATAGTTGTAATGCCATGTGACAATGCATACGTTTAATTTAAACCTAGCCACAACTTAAATAGTTTAACATAATTCTCAAAATTAAATTGAATTTTTGCTGTAAAAAAACGAACTAACTAACTATATGTGACATTTTCCCCCTTTTGAGGAGCCCATAACAATGCGTATTGACACTTACTCATTCTACTGATGATGATGTCCTTAGCCCCTCTCGTCTTGTAATTCTCTCAGCTTTTAGTTAAGGGAGCAGAGGACCATGGGGAACGCAAAAAGTACTTCACCTCAACAAGGGTCTGTCATATTAGATCCCAGTGTAACCGTCATGGCCGGTGTCTATTATTCCCAAGTATACACTACAAACAAAGCACTGCCTACTGACTGAGTCCTTTCAGACAAACAGCGCATCAACTTGAACATCTAACTGGGACATCTAATATGGACTTAGGACACAGAATCTGAACATCAAATATTGACGTTTTAAATGGTCGCCTCAAATGGACACCTAAACTGAACATCAAACATGGACGTTTAAAATGGACACCTATCTTGAAAATTTGACATGGACCTAATAGTGACACCTAACCTGAACATGAAACTTGGATGTCAGACATGGACACCTAATATGGACACCTAACCTGAACATCAAAAATCTATGTTTAATATGGATTTATATGGATTTCTAATCCTAATATGTGTGACATCTAATATGGACTTTGGACACCTAACCTGAAGATCAAACATTGACTTCTTAAATTGACACCTAATATGAACACCTAATCTGAACATCATACATTGATTGCTGACATCAATGCATAATATGGACACCTAACCCGAACAATGAACAAGCACGATTAATATCGACACCTAACTTGAACAAAGAACATGGACGTCTAAAATGGAAGCCTAATATGGACACCTAACCTGAACATCAAAAATCAACGTTTAATATGGACTTCTGATATTAACACCATACTGAACATTTAAAATGGACGCTTACAATTAACTTATACTTCAGCCATGGACGTCTCATATGGACACCTAACCTGAACATTTAACATGGATGCCTAACATGAACATCAAATATGGACAACTAACATTGATGAATGTCACTGTTAATGATATTTATTAACATATATTTACTTGAAAATAGTTGTTATTGAATTTATTGTATTCAACTTTGATTGATACTTTGATCATTTAGTTATGCACAAGGTTCTACATAGCAATGCTAAGGTGCATTCTGGTCAAGGCCCTTGCGATCGTCAGGCCCGTTTAGTTTGTAAGGCCTATATTATCAATCTAAAACACACGCACGCACGCACGCATGCACGCACCACAAACACACACACACACTCACACACAAACACAAACCAACACAGGTAATTCAGGCCTGAACGTGTGCTAAAGACAACTAAATACAAACTGTTTCTCAGGCTTCCGTGACGGGAGGCCAACAGAACGCTAGCGTAAAAAGCAAGCATGCAGATGTAATTGAATACCTTGCTATAATCACTGTGCTCAACCAGTCCATTTCTCTGTTTCAACTGTCATGCCATCTATCAACGCAGGCCGTATTTACACAATTTTTTTTGTTAAATGCGTTCAGACGGCTTCAGACACCCCTGTTGGCGTTTTTTTTTTACGCTTCGATTTCCTTTCTTCTCTTAGTTTAAGATGCCGTTTGTACTGCCTTTCAGTAATGCAAGGATTGGATGAGATTTGTATTTGTCGTTATCATATTGTTCCACAGTTTGTATAACCAAAGCGACAACCATTAGTTCATATTCATTCAGATCTATTTAATAAAGAAATCCCCAAAATCAAACAAATGTAAGTCCAGTTTACTGCTCAACTGACCCTCAGCTGTGTATGGTTGAGTGTGTGCGTGTGTGTGTATGTGTAGGTGTGTGTGCGTGTGTGTGTGTGTAGGTGTGTGTATGTGTTTGTGCCTGCATGTGTTTGTGTGTGTGTGGAGGTGAGTGCGTGGGTTTGTAAGTGTGTGTGCATATGTGTATGTGTTTGTGTGTGTGTGTGTGTGTGTATGTGTGTGTGTGTTTGACAGCCGGGTAGTCACACAGCTGAGTGGAAGTGAAGTATGTCTCCCCAGCCTGGCTCACCATGATTCCCCTCCCCCACTGTGTCCGGTCCTGGCTCCTGATCCTGACCCCCGCCCCCCCCCCCCCCCCCCCCCTCCTGTAACACACAGTAGATTTATAACAGCAGTGTTATGAGCCCCACATAATCCGTGACCAGGCCTCTTAGGTCTCGCCGATGGAAGGATCCCAGGTTCTACAGGCAGGCGCAGTGGGGAGGAGGTGGTGGTGCTGTTAGAATTCCCACTTGTCCCTCTACATTTCTTACACTCCATCCATAACCCTGCCTGATACCCCATCCATCCCCGTCCCCTTTCCTTTCTCTCTCACTCTCTCTCTCTCTCTCTCTCTCTCTCTCTCTCTCTCTCTCTCTCTCTCTCTCTCTCTCTCTCTCTCTCTCTCTCTCTCTCTCTCTCTCTCTCTCTCTACACCATTGTGATGTAGTTTGGGACTCATACAGCACACCCTCATTAAGACTGCAGCATGCTCATACATATACACTCAGACACATGAAAACACATGTGTACGCACGCCAACACACACACACACACACACACACACAAACTGCACAGCTAAAAGGATAGAAATGAACCAAAGATCATTGGAAAATGGTAGAACTCAGCATAAGCAAGCATGTTTGTGCCCACGTGTGATGCGTGTGTACATGTGCATGCAACTAGCACTAGATGTTAGTTCCATCTCTGTTGAGGTGAACATGAGGAGAACCAGACCTTGCAATGCATTTATGTGCGCATCCGTTTGTGTGTGTGTGTGTGTGTGTGTGTGTGTGTGTTTATGTGATTGTGTGTTAAAGTGAACTCGTAATGTGAGCTGTGATTAAATCTGCAGTGTTTTTACAAAAGTAGGTTTTCTTCAGTAATTTGACGTTAAGCCCAGAGTACAGTACACAATCTTTATTTACAGACTGTAATATTGATTATCTCTCCTTAGACATTGATTTGAGTTTCATTGAAGAATACGAAACGTGAGACAAAAACTCATAAAGGAAAGAGGCTCGTTCCTTTGAATAACAAACAGTTGAACCGACTCATGAAGTCATTTACTAAGCGACCCCATCTGTACCGGCGGTTTCGTCTTGAATAATGAATGGAAATCAAATATTATATCCCAGCATGGATAGCAGCATGTATAATCGAAAAAAGAAAGAAGAAAAAAAGTATTGAAATGTATTTAAATACAAGCGTTGCCATATACTTCAGTTAAAGTCAGAAAGATGTGATGCAGGCCCCAGTACCTACTGCTGCTTAATGAAGGAATATGTGGGGATGGCCAGGCATGCTGCGTGTTGTGTCTTGAAAGAGGCTATGGACTGTTAGCTGTTTTTGTGTCAGTGCCTACAGGTCTAACCTGACAGACGTCTATGAAGCAGCAGCAGATAGA